>ADNK01003106.1:0-10300 GCA_000320545.1 Bigelowiella natans CCMP2755 | reverse complement strand
GCCTTTCTTAATGAGGTTTAATAACACATCAGGCGAGACATTCATTTGGGAGTTTAGGTGCTTGTTGATATTCTTAAAAGGAAATCCATAACTATCAAAAATTTCTATGGTGTGCTGTTTCCGTATTAAACCCAACCAGTGTCCTGAATTCTCCTCATTCAACCACAACAAGACACCGATATTACCATTAAATAGTTGGTCGGCAAATCGCAATTTCGGTAAGTCGGCAGATGTAGTTATCCTGATATTAGGGTGAGCATTTGTTAAATCATAATTGGAAAGAGGGTATGATTTTAGACTACTAACAAGCTTATCTAAACTTTTATGGAAATCTACATTCTTACATAAATTCATATATATATTATTTGAGATTTATAATTTTAGAAATAATCTTTTTGTATTTACACTTACATTTCTTCTTCTTTTTACATCCGCCTTCTACATAGTCGTTCCGTATTATCGTTGGGTTTCCATCTTCGTAATTATATAGTTTCCTGAAAGCAGGTTGGTCTAAACTGTGTGCCTTTAGCATAGTTGGGGTGTAGTCAAACCTTCTTTTCACAAAATCAAAGAAACTTCTAACTTGTTCAGGATTGTATTTCAACACCTTCAACCTATCATATCTGTATCCGTTGTTAAGTCTATATAAAAAGTCTTTGTTTATGTATATTCTCTTCACCTTATCGTTGTTCTGTATCTTTATATCTTGGGGTTGAGATGCTCCATTGAAGGTTGTAGCATATTTAATAAAAGGATACCTCCTTATAAATTCATTCACTATCGCTCCACCCAAAGAATGACCTGTTATGAAATACAGATATTGATTAGGTTTATATTGCTTTATTATTTCGTCCATTCTCTTTATGTCAGTTTTAAATCTATTACTTGCTTGTAGATTATTCCAAGCAATCTTGTAATCCGCATATAAATCACCCATACTTGTAGGTTTAGTCCCTCTAATTGTTATTAATATAACTTTGAGTTTCTCGTCTATATATACATCAAAAGTATCACTATCATACTTTAATTTTAGGTTTTCGTTTATGTCTGTAGGTGTTTGTTGATAGGAATTCACAGAACCTATGTAATAATCTTTCTCATCAATAACATCTTTAAATTTTTTCACCATATTAATTATTATATAGAAAATTTTATTGAGAAAAAAAAATATCTAATGATTTATATATAATTACATATGTCGCAAAATGCTGATAAATCAAGAGCATTACAGTTAGGATTACACTATGCTAAGAATATTATGGAAATGGATGACGAAGTTAAACAACTAAAGAATTTAATGGGTGCTGGGTTTTGGAAAGACTTTCACAAAGGTTTTAAACAAGGGTTTTCAATACCTATGAAAGTGGGTAAAAAATTACTACCTGAGATAGCACCTGTCCTGGATGTAGCGAATGAAGTCGTCCAAGCATCAGGAGTTAAACACAAAAAGAAGAAGAAGAAAAAGATTAATGTAAAGGCACTCATTCAAAAAGTCAAAGGAAAAGGATACCACTATGGAGGTGCTGACAACAATAAAGACGATTGGGTAGTGGTAGACAAACCTCCAAAAGAACTATTTCAGTGGGTAGAAAGCAACAAAGAATTTAAGAAAAGGATAATGGACAGGGTAAATAAAAAGTTGAAAAGTAGCAAAGGGAATAAGAAAACAAATGTGATAATAGACGAAGAAAAGAAATCAGGGAAAGGTAAACGAGTAGGTGGAACAAAAGCACAGGAAGCAGAACGAGAAAGACTGAACAACATCGCACTTAAATACACAGGCAAATCGCTGGATGAAATCAATGAGGTAGATGTTACAAAAGGAAGGAAAACTAAAAAATCCAAACCGTCTCGTCGCATCACACCCACCATAATCACTACAGAAAAGAAAAGGAAAACCAACCGAAGCAACATCATCCAATGTGATAAAGGATTGAAGATTGTTAAGTCAAGGGTCAAATCCACAAATCCAAACGACAGAAGGAAACGAAGGGGTGCTTTGATTAAAAAATTGATGAAAGATAAGGGACTAAAGTTTATTGAAGCATCACAATACATAAAAAAAAACAATTTAAAATATTAAAAAAATTATCTAAATTTTATTAATAATGAATAGTTATATATTTGCTATGAATAATTTTAACAAGGAGCATCAAGACCACCTTTATTACAATTTAGATATTGTAAATAACGAGACCATAGACAGCAATAAGGATAATCCTGTGGTGAGTTATACAGACACCCTATCAAAGGCATTATTAGACGATGTCAGCAGTTGGTATTTCTCCATCATTCGGTTTCAATTGAATGGTGTAGGTAGAGAAATCCCTATATTCATACCTGAAATTGAGCGAGACCAAACCGATGCGAATAAGACCATTTACAAGATAACTCTGTTCTACCACTTTATTCAAAATGGGATACACCACAAAAAGTCTCAGACCGAAACTGTCTATTTTGAAACCCAGAACAAAAACACCAGTCCACCCACAACTGTAGGGAAGCAGATGGATTTATCTACGAATTATTACTATGTTTCTACCTATAGTCACATTACACACTTAATAAATAAAACTCTCAAACGATGTCACGACAACCTGATTGCTAAATGTAAAGCAGAAGTCCCAGGTCTTCTTCCTGATGAAATAACACATTTAGACAATCTCAAAGCACCTACACTTTATTATGAGGAGAGTTCGCAGTTATTTAAACTTTATTTAGACAAGGATATACACGGAAAGAAAAACAACAGGTTCAACAATACCATTTTTGATGTGAAAGGTAGATTGTTTTTTAACAGCAACCTCTTCTTACTCTTCAGCAATTTTCATCACAACTATATTGGAGGCGACCTTAGAAACACTATAGAATATAACAGAGGCACGATTACTGATATAGTAGAAAATATGTCTATACCAGGATGTGCCTACGATATTCTACCAATTGAGGATGATTTAGACATTCATTCACTCACCAAAGGAAATAAAACATATAGTATTTTATCCCAAGACTATGAGAGTGTGAGCAGTTTATGGTGTCCAGTCAGTGCGATTGTATTTACTACCAATATCATTCCCATTGAGAGTGAAATCACAGGAACACCTTTAGAATTCGTAGACAAACAGCAAGTAAGCGATAGTAGACAAGATACCTCCCAAAAGGTTATTAGTGATATGACAGTAGGTATTAGTAGTGCCGATGATTACAGCGGAACGATTACCTATGTCCCAAGCGGTGAATACAGATATATTAACTTTACCTCTGCGAACATCCCCTTGAAAAGTATACAGATTTCGGCATTTTGGAAGCATCGGTTGACCGGTGATTTAGTCCCTATACGAATGCCTAACAAAAGTAGCATCCATCTAAAACTAATGTTTCAACGAAAGCAAAAATAGTTTAAATTTTTTTTCTCGGTGTAATTATATATGAATTTAAGTAAGAAAGCAGTTTATGATGCTAGAACCGTTCAGTTACCACCTGAATACAAAATCTCTAAGAGTTCTATGTCAGTCAATAACAAACAGATTAAATCCTTATCCGCAAGTGCGAGTAATCAAAACTATAATATCACCATACCTTCTTTAAATGTCTTCGTTGACCGTAAGATAAACTGGACCTCCGAGGTCACCCTTTTAGTTACTGTAAACAGAGGTGATTTTAATACTAATGCTGATTTTGGTGCGAATGGAAACCCTGCTGCTAATGCTAAAATCGCAACCTTAAGTGAAATCTTATCATTAAACAACTTCCCTTTACACCGAATGGTTAGTACAATGAGTTTACAAATTAACGATGCCGTATCTACAACCAATTTAGACCAATCCATCAACGAGCAGTTACTTCTAATGACTACTGACCCAAAATATGATAGTAGCAGTGCGATTTGCCCTTCCTATTTATCACCTTATGGAAAATATAGCGAAGGTAAAGGGGCATTCAATAATAGTATTACTGGGTTCTTTGACGGCGATAAATTCTACCACAAGAATGGAGCACATTTTGATGTTAATTTTGTAAATGAAAATGGCGATGTTTTAGCGGACAACTTTAATGGAAATGTGACCATAGGTGGTGTTGCTTATCCATATGTAGATGGTGAACCAGTTGTAAGAGCAGTTGCGAATGCTGTCCAAGCAGAATATAAATTTTTCCTAAAATTTACATCCAAAGAGAAACTTATGATTAGTCCTTTATGCTATGTTCCTGAAAATTATCATAGTGTAGGTTTATATGGTGTTAACAATGCTACCCTCCAAATCAATTTTAAAGACCCAAGCAGAGCAATCTGTTACGATGGAAACAGAATCGGCACTGAAGCAGGTCCTATAACATGTAGAGCAGAATTCGTTACATTAGCGAATAAACCAGGACCATTTTTACAAAGTTATATAGATGTTGTGTTTTTAACTCCTGCTTTAGACCTTAAAGTCAGCCCTGAAAACATTGTCCCATATATGGAGTTCCCTACATACAGAACTATTGATAGTAATGGTTTTTCTCAAGGGATAAACAATAGTAAAACCATATTATCATCCACCATAA
Source organism: Bigelowiella natans CCMP2755 (assembly GCA_000320545.1). Lineage (NCBI taxonomy): Eukaryota > Cercozoa > Chlorarachniophyceae > Bigelowiella > Bigelowiella natans. The sequence continues at coordinate 5,755 of ADNK01003106.1, read as the reverse complement.
CATTACCAAGTATCCCTGATAGTTTAATTATTGCTGTTAAGAAAACAACATATGATGCGACTGAAAATGAATTCTATTTTCCCATCACAAATTTAAACATTACCTTTGATAACAGAAGCGGTCTTTTAAACACAATGCCTGTGGATAAATTATACAAGATGAGTTATGATAATGGATTAGAAATTGATTTCCACACCTACATTGGAAGCAGTAGAAGTAAAGGCAGAAAAATCCACACCAGTGGTGGTTTCGTTATTGCTAAAATGGGTAAAGACATAGAATTAAATCCTTCACAAGCACCAGGTGTGATTGGAAACTATACACTACAAGTCCAAGCAACCTGTATGAAACCTACAGCAATGGGTAATGATGCTATTCCAAACCTTCAACTTGTAATTATGACCCCTCAATCAGGATTTTTCAAGACTTTAGCAGGTTCTTCTATGATTGTTAAGAACCTCATTACAGAACAGGATGTATTATCAGCACAATTTGGAGGAAGTGATGTTGAAAACAAATTAGTCGGTTCAGGGTTCTTCAGCAGTCTAGCATCTAAAGTTGGGAAAACCTTACGGAATGTTGCCTCTAATCCTAAAGTTCAAGATGCCGTTCTTAAAATGGGAGCAAATGTGCTTAAGAAAAAGATGGGAGGTAAAGCATCCGTAAGTGGTGGTGGAATGAAAAAGAAACTCTCTTCGTTATTATAAATTTTATATTATAATATTCTTGTTAAGAACAAGAAAAAATAAATAGAAATTTATTTTTCCTCTTAATATAAAATAAATTGTTTTTTAACAATTTATTTTATGTTAATCATTATAATATGAAAATATATATTAAACTAATGAAATCACCTCTTAAAAATAAGAAGTATAGGATGCTCTTTTATGTTGATAAGGGTGGAAGGATAATAAAAGTAAAACACACCGACTTTGGAGATAGTCGGTATAGCGACTTTACGATACATAAAGATATAAACAGAAAAGATAGATACCTGACAAGGCATATGAAGAATGAAGATTGGAGTAAATTCCTGACTGCTGGTTCATTATCTCGTTGGGTCTTGTGGAATAAACCTGATTTGAAGGATAGTTTAGAGGACTATGCTGATAAATTTAATCTCATCATACTCTAATATCGTTGGTAGGGTCTAAATCCGTGTTCCTTGCTACTATCTTTCCTATCGTATATCCTATGGAAAAGATAAGTCCTAATATTAATAACACTACAATCATTTAATAAAGATTAGATTATTTTTCTTCGTCCATCAACATCCTAAAAGCACCATCAGTTAAATCACCAGTGTCATCAAAGGGTTGTTTCATAATATTTAATTGTATCAACAATTTGCTGTTCTCTTTTATCAGTTTCTTGTTTTGCTTTATCAATTTGTTTATCTCTTTTCTTAATCTTGTTAATCGTAGTTGTAATTGTAATAGTCTAACTATTTCCAGTAGCATCTATAATGATTTAGATTAAAAATTTAAATCTACTTCAAAGATGTCTTCTTTGTTCTCGTTTAATACATTAGCAGATTGGTAGTTGCTTTCTCTACTCTCAAAGAAATTGGTCTTGCCTTGTAAATCCAGTCTTTCCATCCAGGTCAAAGGATTACTCACATTGTGGATTGTATCATAACCTAATTTGAGTAATATGTTGTCTATTGTGAATTTGATATAGTCTAACATCATATCCGCATTCATTCCTAACAATCTAACAGGCAATGCTTGTGTGATGAAGTCTCGCTCAATACATAGTGCCTTATCAAACAAGACCGCTACTTCTGCTTGTGATAGTCTCTTCTCTAACTTATTGTATAGCATAATACTGAAACTATAATGTAGGTTCTCATCTCTGCTGATAAATTCATTAGATAAAGTTAGACCTTTTAATATACCTTTCTGCTTGAAGTAGTAAATACAAGCGAACGAGGAAGCGAAGAATATGCCTTCAAAGATGACCTGACATATTAATTTATGTTGTATAGAGTTGTATAACAAGACCTGTTTCCTACAGAAGTTAATCTTTTGTTCTATGATAGGATTATTCTTTACAGCATTTATCAAATCCTCTTTTTCTTTTTTATCTTTTATCAAAGTATCTATCTGTAGATTGTATGTTTCTGTGTGTATATTTTCCATTTGCCTTTGAAAGTCGTAGCACATACGAATTTCTAATGCTTTAAACTCCTCGTATAGATTCCTATTTATCATTTCATTCACTTCAATATCACTATTCGCAAAGAAGATGAGGGTATATTTTAAATACTTTTGTTCGTCCTGACTTAATTTGGAGAAGTCATCGGCATCATTACTGAAATCTATTTCTTCGGCGGTCCAGTATCCTGCTTGTTGTATCTTGTAGGCATTCCATATGTCTTTGTGCCTGATTGGAAAGAGAGAAGTTCTGTCAACATCTTTGAGTATACTATTCATATATATTATACTATATATTTTTATATTTAATTTAATATTGTGTTTCAACACCTTGGAGAGGGTTGAATGTGTTGAAAATGAAATTTGGAATAAATATATATTAACAATTTATTATTGACATATTACATATATTCTTCTTAATCAATAAGATAGCATCGTCCCTGCTTTCCATCTTCCACACTGACCTGTCATAAACCACAACAGCATCATCATTTCTGTATGTTGTAAAATTGTCTGGTAGCAAATTTACGATTAAATCATATATTAACTTTATCATATTTCTATATTATTAATTTACATATTTTTTTTTTAAAATTTAATTTGTTGATGAACTTAAGTTTAGGACTATTGTTAAGTCTGCGGAAATTGTGAGTTAAACACACTAAATAACTTTGATGTAGGTATTCATCTATCATACTTATTATTCCTTTGGTTAATCCCTTGTGTATGAGTATTCGTTCTATTTCTTTATCCATTAAAATAAACTACATATATTTTATATCTCACATTATGTATATATGGACGAGAAAGAACCTTATAGTAGTGAAAGCAGTAGTGATGATGATGACACTGATACTGAAACTGAAATGCCTAAAAAGAAAATAGTGAAAAAGATAGTCAAACGAAAGAAGAAACCAACCATACTGGGAAGTTTAATCGGCAAGAAGAGTAAGGATTTAGTAGATGAATTGACCAGGGAGAAAAAGCAAGACCCTGAAGTAAAAGCAACCCACAACGATGCCTATGGGTATCCGGGTAAGCGAGGACAGATGGACTTGCTCTATCTACCTAATGATAGAGGGTTTAGATATTTATTAGTAGCAGTAGATAACCATACTAAACAAACTGATGCTATACCTCTACGAAAAAGGACTGCTGAAGCGGTAAGAAAAGCGATAGACAAGATATATTACGAGAACAAGGTGTTGAAACCGCCGAAAATCCTACAAGTAGATGCTGGTAGTGAGTTTAAAAAAGGATTGGATGGTTATTTGAAAGAGAAAGGAATATATTTAAGAAGGGCGGGTATTGCGAGACATAGTCAACAAGCAAATGTGGAAGCACGAAATAAGAGTATCGGTAGTATTATTATTAAAACTCAGTTGGTGAAAGAATTAGAGAACGATAAAGTAAGTAAGCAGTGGTTAAAGTTATTACCTGACATATTGAAGAAGTTGAACGAGAATGCTAAGGTGAAGAAGTTGAAGCAGACAGGAAAAGTTCCTTGTAAGGAGGGAGGCGATTGTGATTTATACGAGGTCGGCAAGAAGGTGAGATACAAATTGGATTATCCTGTGAATTTTAAAGGAGAGAAACAAATAGGCAATTTCAGGGAGGGCGACATAAGATATTCGTTGAAACCGCACAAAATTGAAAACATATTATTATTACCTGACCGACCAGTAAGATATATTTTGGAAGGTGTTTTAGACAAAACTTTCAGCAAGAATCAACTGAAACCTGCTGAAAACGAAATAGTGAAAAAAGCAATTGAGAAAAAAACACCGAAACCGAGGGAGAAGTGGACCGATGAACCTGTTGAAATACGGACAAGTAAGCGAAAAAGAAAGCAAGTTGATAGGGGATTCTTTGTTAGTTGAGTTGGATATATTTTTTGGAAAACTGACTCTGGAGACTCTCCGAGTTGGTAGATACATCATTTCGCGATAGAGAGCTACTAGTAAGTGCGAATGGTGGTTGATACTGTTATCGGCCTAATCGGTCTTGTGGATGAGGTTTACAACATGTATGGTGAAGTCCAGACGGCGGACAGCATCATTGATAACCTTCAGCAATATGTGAAGCTGGTGGCTACTGAGTTGAAGCGGATTGGTGCCACGAAGTTGTCCATATCCAAGGAGTTGATGGGCAAAATAGAGAACACAATGGTGAAGCTCAAGGAGTTTTTCCACAACTACGAAGGCCAGTGCTCGTGTTTTGCTATTTACAGCCGAAACGACAACCGAGATGAAGCCGAGATACTGGACAAGGAGTTGAGCAGTCTCATCCAACTGCTCCAGTTGAACATGTTGACCCCGATGGTAGGGATGATGGGTAACATTGAGAAAATCTTCACTGTCCTCACTGAAGACACCAAACAAGCAAACGAGAGGAAGAAAAAGATAGAGGAAAAGAAAAACTTGGCGGAGAGGCTTACATCTGATGAAAGAAAGCAAGTTGAAAATCTCATCAACATGCATGTTTTAGATGAAGAGAAAGGTAAACATCTGTTGGAAGAAATTGCCCAAACTGCTTGTGATGTCTATCAAGCAAAGGAAGAAATTGCCATCATCAAAACCTCATTGCGTTATGCTGATGAGGAATTTTCTCGCATCATCAATAGAGGCAATTTTGAAAGAAAATGGTTTGATGCTCAAAAAGAAAAGATGAAAGCAGGAGCAAAAATTGAGGAACTTGAGAAATGGATGGGACCATATGCGACACAGTGGCTTCAACTCAAAGAAGTGAAGAAAAAACTTAGAGCATTGGATGATTTCAAATATCCAACGGAAAAGTTTGAGAAAGCTTTTGGGAATTATGTTAGTCAATTGAAAATGGCTTATGGGCTGATGGAGTCAGACGAGATTGTGAGTCTGGAGTCTGAAATCAAGGAGTTAGAAGCTGAAATTTCAAAGTTGAGGGATGAAAATTCAAATTTGAGGGATGATTTGAGGGATGCAAATGCTAAAATTTCGGTTTTGAAAAAAAATGAAGCGAAACTTGTGAAGAAGTTAAAAGAATTAGAGAAGAAGCTGAAAGAAGAAGTAGAGAAGGGGAAACAAAATGAAGCGAAAATGACAAAGAAGCTAGAAAAATTAGAGAAGAAGCTGAAAGAAATAGATGGGGGTAAACAAAATAGAGCGAAACTAGTCAAAGAATTTGAAGAATCAACTAAGAGGATACTAAAAGAACAAGCAGAAGCAAGGAAGAGGGAAGCAGAGCGACAACGAAAATTACTGGAGATGAAGATGTGGACGAAAATCCCTGATATGATGACTAAGAGGCAGTATTTGGGTGTGGCTGTTGGGAATGGCAAACTGTTTGCTGTTGGTGGGTATGATGGTAATACTCTTAAAAATGGGGAGTATCTGGATTTGAATAATATGAAAGCGGGGTGGAAGAAAATTCCTGATATGGATACTGTGAGATATGGTTTGGGTGTGGCCGTTGGGGATGGCAAACTGTTTGCTGTTGGTGGGGATGATGGTAGTAATAATCTCAAATCTGGGGAGTATCTGGATTTGAAGAATGTGGGTGCGGGGTGGACGAAAATCCCTGATATGAATACTGAGAGGAGTGGTTTGGGTGTGGCCGTTGGG
>ADNK01003113.1:20000-51212 GCA_000320545.1 Bigelowiella natans CCMP2755 | reverse complement strand
TCTATCCAGTCGCAACAAAGAAATGCACTGAGGTCGTCTTTTCGGTGCTCTAAAATTTAGCAAAACCCACTATACGATGTTTCTTGCACGGGAAAAAGACTAAATTAGCCTTCGCCTGAGCCCGAATTCTGGCCATGCAGTGAGCTCGGATGCAGAAGCATGAGATAGTAGCTGGAGCCCTGGCGGTGCATCCCCCCCCCCCCCCCCCCCCCTCTTGCCTTTATTCTTTGTTGTATAAGTTATTGTATTGTCTCAATCTGATGGTGTTGTTGCTGCGGCCGTTCTAAGGGCTTTTTCAACGACGCCATCTTGCACCCGCTGGACACAATTAGAGGTGTGTGAGTGAGTCCTGAGTGGATGAATGACGACGCTGCGCGATTACCCGTAGAGAAGTCGAGAGAGCGATGTGCATGGTAGCTAGCTACTTGAAAATGATACCGTCTCACGTTGCGGCACGATAACCTACTTGTTGCGAATACGACGAAAATGAAAGCCCGGCTGGACCTTTCCGGTGGAAGTGATCCCAGGGTACGTACCCCTCCAAACACACGTTTAGCAGCCCATTGCCGCACATAGAATCCTTCTCCGTAGTACCAAAGCACCATCCCAAAAATCCTACTGTAAGGGGTGAGACTGCTTCGTTCTCCGAAGAAGGAGGGGGTCCACACGTGTCTGCACAGCGACCATTGCAGTGTGTGCAAAATGCTTCGGTTTTGGAATAGGGACGTCTTAGGGGGGAGGGCTTCAATGTATTATAGACTCTTGTTCTCTTCACTGTGCCCGCAAGACGTAAATGATCTTGATGCATCTTCGATCGATACGAATTATACGAGCTGCTCTTTGCATGATAGGTGCGAGGAAGAGGGTTTACCGGTGTTATTCGAGAAGTAATCAACACTGATGGTATCTCTTTTCCCCCCTCTCCCTTCGCCCCTCCCCCCCCCTCTCTCTCTCATTTTGTGCCCCACCCCATCCTATGTGCTATCTCTAAATGACAAATTACATATATTCAAGATGTACCTTGGGTGAAGATATAAATGTGATTTACTGCAGGATTTCGCGGATTCTATCGAGGATACAAGGCATGTATCATGCTGATGATGATCTGTTCAAATTCTGCTGTGTTCCATTGTCGCATCGCTATAGCTAGGCAACCGCGGAGTGCTGAATGTCGCATCTGACATTGTACGCGTGTTTTCTCCTCCTCCTCCTTCTTCTTCTTCTTCTTCTTCTTCTTCTTCTCTGTTTCCCTGCAGCTGGCGATTGTGACCTCCATCCCTATCAATGCATTGTAAGTGATTTTGTGAGAGAGTAATATAGGAAATAGATAACCCCGTTCAATCGGTGTGCTTTATTTTTGGGTGGATGTGCTCGTGTGCATGATCGCTTCACTTGCGCACATCCCAACACCCCTCCTCTGCCAGATACTTCTCAAGTTTTCGTTTCTTCCAACGCCATCTCTCTTCTTCCTCCGCTTCACACGCCGATGGCATCAATGGTAGTATCCCTGACGCAGCCTGGCCACGAAAAGAGAGGAAGAGTAAAGGCCGGGAGGGTGATTGAGAGAATGGGGTTTAAGCTGCAAACGGGGCGCATTTTGATGACTTTCGTTGGTTGTCGTCAGGAGCGGAAGCTATTGTTAAAAACAATGGCGATCACGATGCAAGTAGCGGCTTTGTTGCGGATTCGTTAGCTGGACTATCTGCGGAACTATTAGCGGGTACGATGAGAAAGCAATCGTCTGCATTCTGAGAGAGCACAGAAACGTGTAAGAAAGCGGTTTGAACAACGAGTGAAGGCGTATACCCGTTGAATTAGCCGAAATACTACCTGTGCAGTGCAAGCTCAAAGCTGCCTGTGAAAAATCACCATCGAGATGTAGTGCTTTTCTGAATTATGACATTTTGCTGGAGGATTTCATTTGTGCGAGAGAGGTGGACGATTAACATCTTTTCCGTGTGAAGGCGTAGTGGAGTTTTCTTCGTGTTGTGGAAAGTTGGAACGTCGATGAATACGACGGATGCATTTCTTCTTAAAAATATTATATATATACAAAGCACTGTTTTGGACGCCTACGGATGTGCTGAAACAGGTGTGTTACTCACCCGAACTTTACGCCGCGAAATATGAGTTGCAATGGATGATGAAATTTTAGATTATGCATTGTGTGGTTGTGATATTGGGTGGTAGCGGATGCAGGTGGACCTCGGCAGCACCAACAGCAGCCATCATAGCAATTTCAATGGGTAAAACATGCAACAATTTTAATATAAATATACAAATTATATATATATATATATATATATATATATATACAGTTTATATTGTATATTGTATATGGAGGGGGTCTGAGGGGACACTCGGACATAAATTAGTTGAATTGAAGGCATTATCATCATCTAGGGCTCTTGATCTCTGCAAACAGCTGGGCATTCGAGGTCTTTATCGCGGGTATGTGTCTTTGTGCTACTGAGCAATGATAGACCGAGAGGATCCTTTTTCTCGCTGTTACAAATGTCCTTGGTGATTTGTACAAAGTTTCTATGCTCCAGAGCGTGAATGATCTTTGCTATTTCTGCAACAATAATTCGCTCAATAAATAGTGTATCAGCGACCCTAGTGACTCAATAGTACATTCACCCCTTCTTCAGCTATATCCTCAGCGTCTTTGTCTGGGGGCCATTCTCGTCCCTGTATTTTGCTACTTATGAGGCGCTGCGGGCACGTTTAGGACGACGAGAAGGATCATCATCGTCTCCCTCGCCTCACAACCGATTTTACGTCTCGCTCGTCTCGGGAGTCTTGGCAGGGGCTGCAGCGGGAGCTGCCACTCAGCCTCTGGACTGTGTGCGAACAAGGATGCAGGTTTCAGCAAGAGGAACAGAGGGGAAAGGCGCCGTTCGAGTTAGTAAAATAAAAATACTTTTAAAAAGAATAAATAGGATCAATTTTGTGTGGGCGCTACCGTTGTTATTTGTCGTAGAAAGGACTATTTGGCGCTGCACCACATATGATCATTCTGATGACAATCTTCGCAATATAATATCTAGATATGTGCATATATACACACATGCATATACGCGTCGCCTTCATGAGACCTGAATGAGCATCTCCTCACCAGATTGTACAGGAAATTTTGGCCTCAGAAGGGATCTCAGCCCTTTTCCGTGGTACATTTGCCAGAGTTTTGTGGCTTGCTCCAGGGTATATTGAGAGCAATTTTCGTTCAAGAAATAGTCTTGAAAGTTGTACGGAGAGGCAAATTTCGGGGGATGAATGGGAAAGAAAGCGCGATTGATTTAAAGAGAATAACGCCGACTTTGCCTTAATTAGCCAGAGTTGTGACGCTCGAATTTTGAATTTCTAGCATTTTAGAGAATTTAAAAAAAAAAATCATAGCAGGGAGTCGATGATGAACAATCGGTTGTGTATGTTTGTGTTGATGTTTTCCCAACTTTATCAATATATTGTATTCGTGTTGCTCATTAAGATGAAATCGTGTGTTGTCAAAAGGTGTGGCATTTCGTTGGCGGTGTTCGAGACTACATCTCTGTTGTTAAAGAATGAAGAATAGAAAATAAATGACGGTTTATCTGATCGTCCAATTGACATGTGCGATGTGCACATCGCAGATGCTACATGTGAGCTGAAACTAGACCTGGCTAGCTGGTGGCCCACTGCGAGGAGACACACTTGTGATTGTTTGCAATGAGCTAAAATGCACTCTTGAACATCTATGACATATTGACTTAATCTACTTGCGGGCGAGCTAGCGAGGCCTATGTGTGAAACAACTAGATCTAGAGATTGGCATTTGCATGTGTGCAAAACAATGCACAATCTGCGATGTATCGTACGTGCTAGACCATTGCTCTTGCATGCTGCACATCTAGACATGCACGTGTTTATGTAGTCATAGCAGCGGCCTTAGTGATGCATTTCTGCTACAAAGTGCTGATGTGTGAAAGGCAACCAAGTAGGTCCTCTATCCCCATGATGTGCAAAAATGTGCATACTTTCGTACATGATCCCTCCAAATTCCAGAATTTATCCCATCGCCAATCAATTTGACTATCATTTTGTTTGACTTCTATCTCCGGTATCTGTTGTCTATGTAACCATTGTGACACACTGTGACTGCATCTAGACATGAACATTTGCTATCATAAAGGCTCTCAGGTAAATAAGTAGGCCGAAAATTATTTGTTGTTAACCTGCATATCAGTAGTCTTGGGTTACATGTTTAGATCGTACGTTAGCCTTGCATATTAGTAGTCTTAGGTTACATGTTTAGATCATACGATCGCTGAAAATAGTGTGCGTGAACAAATTTAGTCCTTTTCACTATAATCTTTCAATGTGCTCTCTAGAAGATCTCCAACTTTGTCCAAAGAATCTATTTGGTTCTTGATTGTAGTTCTTTTTGCTTCTAGTGTCGTCAACAATGCATTACAAGATTCATCCATTTGCACTATTGACTCCAGCGACAAACATGGAATCGTCTGATTTGGTACATATCAATATCAGTAACAAAAAATTTACGTGCAAGTAGGAAACAGTAAAAAGGAATACACATTCATGTTCATTCTTAAAATTATTTTAGTTACTCTTTAAGGCATTACAAACTTTGCTGTGAACGTAATTATTTGCTCTGAAGGCACCAAATTAGAAAAATGAATAAAGACGTGACAAACAAAATATGTGTTACCCGAACGACTTACCTGTAATCTCTGCTAATTCTTTTCGAGATTTTCCTTTTACTTGAGTCACGCCTTCCTCAAAAATCTTCTCAATTTTTTCGTCGTTGTCACGAAATTTACTCTCTCTATCTTGTAGAGCTTTAATTACTAACAAGCGAAATTATTTATACAAATAAAGGTCACAAATTGTCATCAATATCGATACCATTTGCTATTTCTGGTGCAGAAAAGTCTTCTCCAATGATGGGATCTTCCTCCTGAAGAAGCCTATCTGTCTTTTTTATTTCAGATACTCTTAATGGCAGAGTATTAGAACCATGACTTTCTTCATTTTGGACCTCCGTATTGACACAAGGAGAAGTATCACCCTGTAAATTGGATGCTCTATGCATAAAAGCTGCCTCATGAACTTTTGCTACCTCCCTATTGGTTGTTAATCGATTATCATCCTCAATAGCCATGGATGACAAATGTAGAGACTTCATTTCGTTCTTTCTTTGAGCTTTGCATTGCGCAATGTCATATTTGTTGTTCTTGAGATCTTCACAAGATTGACTGAAACTTCTACTATTTTCAAACTCATCATCTGGACAGGCACCATCTTTAAGGGATCCTTTATGCTCATCGAAGTTCATTAAGTGCAAACTACTACTTTGAATTCGACATTGAGTCGATAAAGCCTCGTCACTTAAAGAAGATTCATCGTCAATAAATTTAGATGTTGAAGAGTAAACATTTTTATGCAATATATTGGGTTCAGCTGTAACAGATTTTGTGTTGGAACTGTTTTGATTCAAGCAATTGCTCTGGAGTTCATTGCATCTTACTTGGCCGGTGTAAGATTTGACTTGCGAGTCATCATCAGTGATCGAATGATCATCAAGTTCACTACAATCATGGTTTGCAGAACGAAATGATTCTAGCAATGATTCATCATAGCCATCTCCGTTTGTTTGCTGCATCCTGTCTATGGATTCATAGCATGCCTTGTCCTCGCCATGTGTGTATGCGCCTGCTTTACTTTGCTTCTCTAGTAGGTAAAATGGATCTGGTGCTCTACTGCGAGGTGAAGCTTGGTATGTAGTTTGAACGTTTGGGTAACTTCCTGCATTTGATAGCTCATCCTTGCGTTTAAAGCGAAATGGCATGCCTGTGAATTCCGTTGAAGAGAGGGCTTTTGGATTTTGGAAGTTTGGTCGAGAAAAGTTGTTAGCATGCACGTAGCTGGTGGTTATGGATCGTCTACAGGAAGAAAATGTTCAGTGTTTTTGTGCTACGACATCGCCAGGATGAAAATAAATCCTCGTTTTGAGCGTTGATCAAAATTGTTGGAACATTTAATGGTGTTGATGTCGCAGTAGCAAAATAGAAGGTAAATCAAACAGAATATACTCTTGATTCATTGTTCCATGTTTACATGGAGGAAGATTTGTTGTCATCCCCGCCAAAAATTGTTAGCACGTAGCTCACAATTATGGATTGTCTAAAGGAAGAAAATGTTCAGTCTTTTTGTGCTACGACATCGCCATGATGAAAATAAATCCTCGTTTTGGCCGTTGATCAAAATTGTTGGAACATTTTAATGGCGATGATGTCGCAGTAGCAAAATAGAAGGTAAATCAAACAGAATAGACTCCTGATTCGTTGTTCCGTGTTTGCGCGGAGGAAGATTTGTTGTCATCCCTTCGATTTATTGTCATCCCTTCGATGTATTGTCATCCCTTCGATTTATTGTCATCCCCGCCAAAAATTGTTAGCACGTAGCTCACAATTATGGATTGTCTAAAGGAAGAAAATATGGAGTATTTTTGTGCTGCGACATCGCCAGGATGAAAATAAATCCTCGTTTTGAGCGTTTGTCAAAATTGTTTAATCCATTTAGTTTTGGATTGAAGCAAAAATCATCCCCTGGGACAACACAATCGAGTTCAACTGTTCCCAACGTACGACGAACAGATTCATTCCTTGTTGTTAGTTGCTAGAGTTCTGTTCTATTTGATGAATGATGCGGTGTGTGAAGTACAAAATTTGATTAACTGGATGATTGCTTTCAGATTTGTGCAGCATGATGGAAGATGACAAAGTAAGGATGTTCGGAAAGATCAAATGTTTCTCTGATTTCAACAGCATCTGTGATGAGGGAACCGATCCCATTCAAAACACATGTGGCCTCTTCGCACGTTTGTAAGTTTTAACAAAAATATTATCGCTGACACTACGATAGCTTTCTGTCAAAAACGAGATGTATTTGTATTTTATTATGAATGGGTGTGAGGTTGTTCACATTCGAAACAACATGCAAACATTTACATACGATCAGATGGGTCCATCGGAATAATGGACTGCCGAATGATAAATGGGATGAGAACATAGTGTGCCAAGTTCGAAAATCCAACAAGATTAATCTTGGGGATACGAGTGATCAAAATATTCGAAATGATAAAATTGTACTCTTAGTGGGCACTGAGATTAAAGGCTTCACGTAAGTCAAAAATGTTTGAACTTGAAAATTTATACCTGAATAGTAACATAAATATATAGGATTCATAAAAAAAAATATCACTGGAGTTGGTTGCCGGAGATTGTCATGAAAAATCCACGTCAGCAGATGATACTCGGTACTTTACTACATAGTCGATCAATTATGTATTTTTAATTGAATAAATGCTTCAGAATACCGTCCAAGTAGTTCCATGAGATTCTATAAAAGTAGAATCATCATTCAACCAGCAAGAATTGAGAAATCTGAAAATGAGATTGGAATTCTTGGGATCGAGCTAGATTTGGTATGTTCCTTTCAAAAACAGATGACGCAACCAAATGATTCGAAATGTGAACAGGCAAATTCAGACCCAGTAAATCGAATGCCTAAATGGAACAAAAATCAAAGTCGTAGAGGTGCAAAGCCAAAGATTCAATGCAACTCTTTTTCATCCTTTTGGTGGCGAGCGTTGCATAATTTTAATATGTTATAATTTAGCCAAAACTCTCTCAGCATCTGCAAAAGTGTTCACGGTGTCTTTCAAATATAAGTTTGCGTGCCATCACAATGTTCTGACATGAGAATGCTTAATAGCCAAAGAAGAATCAAAGCAGAGCAAGACGAGTCTCAGATTCAAGTATCTCAAGTTGCACGTTAACCCCTCAACAGAATTCTGCAAATGTTTTACAAGATGTAAACCGGTCTTTTGGATTCTTCAATGGAGGAGACATGCAACCCCAGGTTAGATAATTCTAAAGTTGTTCACATTCCTTCGTTTGCAGGTTGATTTGTTTTTTACGATGATTCGTTTTGCTGTTCGTCAGTACTTGCCGTTTCCAACTTCAACTTTTCAGTGAACACGTTTAGCAATGATTTAGATTTTATGATGTGCAAACCTTCAAGTGCAGATTAGTCACTTGTGAAATGTGTTGGACTGCTGTTTTGAGCCCAAATTCATCAGCAGATCTGTTAGACTGTCACAATGGTGTCCATCATTGTCATTGCTGTGGTGCAGCGTTGCGCATGAAAATGTTGTTTCTCCATTCACGTGTCTGATCGCATTCAGCGCAATTTTGTTCCTCCTAGTTTTCGCTGGTGCACGTCTAGACGTGCTGGCATGGCATCGTTGCATGTGAGCAAATTTGTGAACAACAACATGGCCTAGCTCTAGAGCTAGCTAGTGGCACTTGCATCTGCTCTGGCTAGCTAACAATCCAGAGCTGGCATGGGCAGATGTGTGGCAAGTAGTGATGATCACATGATCAGATTTGCGCAACCTAGCAACCTTGCTAGCTTGGTTCATTCTGGCATTGTGATCAGGTGTGCGGCATGCACAAGTAGCCTTGCAAATCAGGACCAAAGTACGATCACGTGATTGAATGTGCAAGACATTCTCATTCGCGACAAGCATGCATGAGCACGGGTCTAGGAGTTGGAAAAAATTGACACAGGATCCGCATCACATGCTAGCATGTTCTCTAGGTCCTGCACTGCACGCGCGCATCTTTGATGCATGCTAGCATGGCACTCATAAAATCGACGTGCAGACCAATACTGTTCCAATTTAAAATTAAATTGCGCATGGTATTGTTCGTGTGAACAGACTCAAAATCACAATCATACATCAAGTCATTGATTTGTAGCTCGATTTGATGAGACGAAACCAAAGACAGGTCCATTGATTTGTTGACTCGATGGCAGTCTGCGAAGGCTTTGATTTAGATCTCTGTGCGTTTCCTTTTAAAAAATTTAATTCGTGAAATATGATCAATCATAATATTATCGTCAGTAAAGAAAGAAGACATAGATTTAAGGTGCAAACTTGTGGTAGGTTAGATTGTATATCATCTTAGATTCACCTTCAAAAATGATTGAAGCGTCATTAGTTGTCTTTCAATTGTCTTCAATGATAGCTGATTCAAAGCTCCATCTAGCATGAGCTCCTATCAAAAATATGTCATTCTGGGAACCAAACAGATTGGGGATTTCCTACCTTCGCTTTCGCTGTGCTTTTTTGTTTTACTGTCAAATGTTGATAATCCTAGCATTCGATCACATCAATTTCTCATTTTAAACTGAATTTAATTCAATCACGTGATCCGTTCGAAGGAATGCATTACCTTTCCCTTTTGTTTATAATCAATGTTAAGATCTAACTCCTTAAGAGGATCATCATAGTCCCTTGGATTGATGTGCAAGGCCTATTAATTTTGCAACTGATGATAAAAATTCTTGACTTTTCTGAGAGCTACCTTTTGGATGGCGTCGTAAAAAATGACCATTTCTTGTACCTAGAAAGAAATTGGTGTTGCAGGATAGCTTGAAGAGCTATGCGAAGTACCTACCTCTTTATCTCGAAAATAATCGTTCAGATCTTCCTGTGAGGGATCCACATCCTATGTAATGAGGAATAGTCTATTTTAATATACTTTGCTCTTTTAATTCTAATTCTGATGAACCTTTAGTATGTGTAATGCTTCTCCAAGAACCTCAAGCGGTTCTCTTAAATCTCGAAGCTAATCAAAAGTCATAAGTATATCAGATGAATATTTTTATCCGAAAAAGCCAAAATACCTCCCTCTGAAATTTCTCTAATTGCTTCCTCTTTGTATTCAGGAGATGTACAAATGCAAGTTCTACAGTATATTTACAATTGATCAGACAATTTCATAAAATCTTAACTTAATAATTAAACTTCTTGGTTTGAAGGCTCGTTCTTTTCGGAAGTATCTTTTGACGACGAATCTACACAAGAAATTCATTGAATGATGAAGTGCGAAAATATTAAGCAAAATTTCACCTTCCAAAGAGAAGAAGGGAAACCAAAAGCAGGGAAGCGCAGCCCCCGATCTAACAAATTTCAACAATTTTAAACATACGTAAGTAAATGCGCTTTAATCGCACATTATGAAAAGAAACCTTCGAAATAGCATCATAGAAATTTCTTCTTTGGTAGTCAAGATCAATCTGTCAATTTACAGACAACTGTTTGCAAGGTTTTCAGAATTCTTCAAAAATTAATCACCTCAACAGGGTCAACGGAGATCGCGCATGAAAAACTTATATTAACGGATGAAACAGATGACGAATTGATCTGCAGAAGTTAAAGCATCAGTTACAGTGTAATAGATTCATTGGAATTTTGTTAATGACCATCTCCGAGAAGAAAAAGTTCGGGCTATCAGGGTTCTTATAAATCACCAATTTGAGTAAGTAATGTAACACGACATTGATAGCTGTTCAAAAGACCTGCTCGAGAAGAAATCGACGTCTAGTTTCGAAGGTACCGAAAGTACTTTTCCCGCTTTTCCATCTTCTATTTGTCTCAACATCGTAGAATGATGCAGATAATTGAAGAATTTTGGCAACGTCAGCTTCGTATGCAACCTGTATTTTAGATATATTTGAGAGAATCTGACGGAGAAATTCTAAAAACACCTTATGTCGATGCACTCCATCGAAACCAATTCTGATAAACACAAAGTGGATAAAGAAACGAAATATATATGAAATCAAATCTCATCTTTTTGAAAGTTACCCTGAGTCTCGCCTAAGATTTGCATTCCCGCGATTGATGAGGGTTGTTATAAAATTTCCAGAAGGCTGAGAACTTGTCGGAGATGTGGCTGGATTTCTTACTGTGAGAAGGATCTTCTTTCCTTGTGGGCCAGAACTTACTATTAAATTTTCATTTGGACAACTTGCCTGACATGAATGAGTCAATATTGCATAGAATTTTACTCAAGAAAATGTGTATTTAAACCGTGATAGACGATATTCCGTCTGTGCTTTGAATGCAGGGGGAATTTGCTATTGCAATGCAGTTTGCAAGTACTTTGGATTCGTCACGAGTGCACTATCAGTAAAATACATTTGATTAGATGGAACTTTACTAGAATTTTGATATTCTTTGATTTCAATTACCTGATGCCACGTTACTTCAAAAGTTGTTGTTGCACTAGAATCTAGGTTCTCGAAATAAAAATATAAATCTTCTCTATTTATCTCCAGACTTCGCCCAGGTCTTACGTTCCGTTTGGTCAGCTATACATAGAAAACGTTATTTACTGAGATGATAATGATATTAACAACTTACTCACTTACTCTGTATGGTTCGAAACTATCCGTAGCATCAAGGATTGCGAACCATGAATACGAAATAAGGATGAAGAATGCCGCCAATGTAAGAAAGCCGCCAATTTTTGACGTGTAAGGCTCATACAGCTCCTCAAAGGCGGTTACCGGATTGTATGCTTTTAGTAAATTAAATATCAAGTTGATACTTTACAGGAAAATAAATACAAACTATTGAAATCAAGACGATAGATTAGGCTGCACATTGACTTTTTACGAGGAGGATAGAGGGTTTCGTTGGATGGAACGAATATCCACTGATACAAAAAGTGTAGATTGCATCTCCTCTTCTGTTTACCACAATACGAAAAGTCTCAATCGACTTATTTATTAACAAGCCCAAATGCATTTCTCATTCTTTGCATTTGCATCTGTTTTAATCTGACACTGGTGACATGCACATTTCGATCAGATGAGATCGTAAGATGAGTGAGATGACCTTCGTCTTATCAGTTCGCCGTGCACCCAAATTTTGAATATCTGTTAATCTCTTGCCGGAAGCTTTCAATTCATACTCATGAGTTTTGGTCTTCGACATTCGTCGACGAGACATGTTAGCTCGGAGTGGAAGGGCACCACAGTTTTATGGCAAACCCATTTGTGCTTGTCTACGATCGTAGGTGTTTTCACAAGAAATAAATGAAAAGACTTGTCGTATACATGAAATGTCCAAGTTTTTATCCTGCGTGTTCTAATGCAAATAGTGCACAACATCGAATTCACTCTATGACAAAAATGTATTCCTATTTGACTCTACGACAAATTACTGTTTCTTGTGTAACCAGGAAATATCTCGTCTTCTTAGACTGCCACGTGACGCAATCTTTACATGAAAACAACAGTTTTTGGCCTTTTTAAAGCATACAAGTTCATGTCGTTTTAAACAAATCCGCTGAAATGCAAGTCGTTTTGGAGGCGGACACTTTGGGCTCACAGTTCCGTAGTCCGCCAATCGAACTGAGCAGTCTTTTTCAGCCCTCGCAAATGCTTCAAAATCATGGATATTTTCCCCGAATAATGAACAATATCGGTATTCTTCGCAAAAATCCGTGCGTATTTTCTCGAGATTATGCGGAGATCCGTATCTTGTTCACGGAATTCAGAAGGTTGGAACCAGCTGCCCCATAAATACAAAAACACAAATAGGTGCTAACGTGGGACGCACTCACCATTAATTTTTTCCTAAGCCGGTCAATCTTGCAACGTCGTGGACACCTATCATGCTTTTGCACAGACTAAACAACTTCATACGAATTATTCAGAAGCGGCGGATGAATTCGGAAACCACGTACTCGGCCAAAGCGGAGATCCCGTTCGTGAGGAATCCGTCTAAGTTTCAGGCAGTAAAAAAGGCTCATAAGAATACTTTCCGCCGACTCATCGTTCTCGCAAATATCGTATCCGCCCTCAATATTCTCGGATATTTCTTTGGAAATGTGGGAGAGCTGAACTTCGTAATACGATTTTCCTCCGCTTCTTTCTTTACTGTTGGATGGTGGTGTGTTACCACTTACAAGAGTGCCGTTTGGCTTGTTTTTATTCTGCAGTGGAGAACCGAGGTATATGCAGTCCAGTTCTCCAAAATGATGGCAGAGATTATGTACAACAAGTTCGGGTGATGTCTCGTTCAGACTACGTTTGAGTTCATTACATGACCTACCGCGTGCTTCGCTCACACCTATTGCAGGCTTGATCTCTTTGTCCACCACGTGTGCATGTTCCTTTTCTTCTTCTTGGTGCCCCAGAGATTTCTATGGCTTGGGGTAATTGGAGTGCCGACTTTATTTCGACGAAGATGCATTAGCTAACATATCTCTCTCTCTCTCTCTCTCTCTCTCTCTCTCTAGCCTCAAGGGAACCTTATTCACGTCCCTCTTCTCTTCCAAAATATGTACTTTCTCTACCGTCACAACAACGTCAGGGTAAACAATACTGTATCCATTTTCGGGTGTTTTGGAAGTTGTTTAAATGGCAGTTACCTCTTGTTTAGCAAGCAAAGTTCTACTCTGGCCTTTTCTGGAGCCTCTGGCTGCCCGTAGTTGCTTACAGGAACTCTGTGGCTTTCTGCCTTGGTAGCAGCAGCAGCAGCAACTCTAGCAGCCTTTTTTGTAGCAATTATGCGTGTATATATATATATATATATATATATATGTACAATTTTTTAAATCAATAATATTGAGTGGAGAATTAGGTCTCTGCGGTTTACTATTGTACAATTTTCGCCTTTACTGCTTCCAAGGTTTCAAATATGTCACTACGGGACAAGCGTTCGGGCGTGCGTTGATGGGTCTGGGGGCTCTTGGAACCACCCTGGATGTGGTATCACCATATTTTAGAAGCGAAGATTCAGTAGAGAAAGAGATCCTATTTCTGACTCTTTTATTCATAATCCCATCGTCGAGAACAAGCTGACCTTAAAACGATCTTAATGTTCGATTTCTGTTAGTTTTGGACGCGAGAATTCATCCTGACACAGTTGAGCACCTATCCGAACGGCAGTCAATGGGCGAAGACCGTTACCAGTTTTTACAAATCCGTGAGTTTTTCCTCCTCTAAAACACAAGAATCTCGCACTGCATGTGTCCGCGTGCCTGCGCGCGCGCGCGTGTGCGTGTGTGTGCGTGTGTGTGGGTGTGTGTGCGGTAGTTTCTCATCTTCCTCGTTTCTTTTTGGGCTATTGCGTGTTGTATGTAGCCGTTATGCCTCCTCCTCCTCGCAGCGGGAGCGTACATGGCGTGGGTCTGCGTGTACTCTGAGGTGGAGCTTCCTCGTTTACAATTCTTCATCAGCGTCGTCGTGATTGTGCTGGTAAGAACGATAAGAGAGTGTCATTCGCAACATGTGATCCAATGTCTGCCGTCTGTTTCTCTGAAGATACTTGCCACATGCCCTCAGTGCCTAAACTGGAAGAATCTCAATGCGCTCAGGAGGCCACGTGAGGCCGGAGATAACAGGTAATTCGACACTAGTTAATCCTTGTAAAGAGCTCTTCTTGAGGGGCGGCTTTTTCCTTCTTCTTTTTAATTGAGCCCCAGTGTGACGTGTGACGTCGGTGGCGGTGTTTCTGTTGTTGTTGCAAATGCTTCTTCATGCAGCACAAGTTCGGATGATGGGCGAAAAACAGGACGAGGCGGGCGAAGCGGGAAGTAGATGACCCTATCATTAACCTGATTATTCGTAGAATCTTTTCTTTAGAAATGGCCAATAATAGTTGGCATTGTGGGTTCGAATGACTCCCATTAGAATACGATACAAGTAAATCGTTTTTCCATCTTTTCTTGGGCGTGCTGAGACAATTTGTCGTTTGTTTAGCTTCCCTTTTTGCTTTACAAGGAGATTTCTTGATCTAGCTACCGTGTTTACTAGTCGTTTTTCCCGTTGTGGTGTTGCTCGATAATCCGTGGAGATAAGTTCCGCTGATAGTTGCATGCACTCTGACTAAAAAGCTTTTGATGTGATCATGTATCTCGCATAGTCTATGCGCTTGTTGTTTTATCGGCATGAACGTACTGTACATGTGTGTCCCGCAGCACGGCGCCAGCTAGCCAGTCTAGCAGTGATCAGCGCCAAGCACTGCAGCGTGTCTAGGGACTCATAGGCTAGTTTTCACATGTGTATATGCTGGTAACGCACATCGCCTAACAATGATGTCTAGATGTGCAGTCATCATACATTTTGTGCCTGCGTCGTTGTCAATGATGAAGCTTTTGCTACGCATGCTACTAGCACATGTATGTGTGCATGGCTGGCACGGCAGAACATGCGCAGCATGATGCTTGCATGATGCTTGCATGATGCAGACATTAGCTATAAGTTTATACTTTCCACAATGTAAGCAGCGCGCTGCAACGATTGTTAGTCACGCTAGCCATGATACCTAGCTGTACTTTTGTAGCCGGAAAGGGCCTTGGCCTCGCGTTTGATAAATCAGGAGCGATTACGAGCAATATTATCTTCTCCAAGTCCATTTTTTTTTATTTACAACAATAGCTATACATCAACAGCATTTCCTTTACACACGGTGCTGATCTAAGAAATCATTGACTTGGGCAGTAAACTCCCCCGGGGCTTCTACGAACGGAAAATGACCACAATTTTCCAACAGCACTAACTTTGAGTCCGCTATGGCCCAGGAAATCTCCTCAGATGTCCATGATGGCACCACGTCCTCAAAGCCTTATGTATTATCACATTCAAGCTAAGAGGCAATTTACTCGACAGTGCTGCAACGACGTACTAGCACGTGGCATCGTCTCCATTACCGTGCAGTATTAATGTAGGAACCCTGCCCTTCAGGGTTACTGTAAGTTCGGTGAGGAGATCGATTCGAGGGACCGACCTGCTCGGAAACGCCGAGGATATACAACTAATTACATCTCAGACTAAGCTCGTCGAGTGTTGTACACATTGCATACACACGTGTATCAGAGTAAGTTGTGACAGGCACGTCCTTCTGCCGACTCTCGTTCATCGTACCACTCCATCTTCTGGCTGATTGCGAAGCCGCTCCTGGCGGCGACCGTGTCGAATTCCAAGTTCAACTTGCCGGCTGAGTGCCTGTTGCTCACGTACAGCCCAAAGAGCGCTCGGTACCTACCACGTCAAAAACGCGAATAAGAGAGAACTCAGAACGCGAATGAGAGAGAACGGATATATCCGCAAAGCAAAACCTACGACGTGTGCAGCGGCCACTAGTTGTTAGAGTTATACTCCTTACGCTGCGCCAATGTCAGTTGCGTTGAGGCTGTGGAACTTCTCATTCGAGGAGAGGCTGGACAAATCATCGTACGGCACGCTCTCAGACGAGGCACTTAAAGGATATCTCAAGTGAACGGCATTTTTATGTGTAGGCGACGATCCCCCATCCACCCCCTTCCCCCGAACACGCACCTCTACACTAACACGCGCGCGCAGGTATAAAGAGATTGGTAGAGATAGATGTAGAGAGAGAGAGGGAGAGGGAGAGGTAGAGATAGAGATAGGGAGAGAGAGAGAGAGAGAGAGAGAGAGAAAGAGAACCTGTCTATACGTGCTGCTTCCTTGCCACTGGCATGTCGCATTCTCCATCCAAGCTCTTCATCGAAAGCGTTCTGCCCTCGTTGGTCTGCAGGCGCGCTGTTTATCTAAGTTACAGTACAGTGGGCAATTAAGAGTCCCCGTACAAAAATATCAGAAACCAGATTTGATTCACAGTGGAGAGCAAGCCGACTTCATCATTCATACATGAGGTTAAGAGCCGCCGTTAGTTTTCTGATAACTATTCTTGGCTCGTGTATTCCTCTTGTGTGACCACGCTACATCGGCTAAATAGCTATTATCTCACCAATATCAGCGACGATATTCTGTCTGGATGCGCACAGGCGTAGTACATAGAAAGCAGCCCTCCCCATGAGTGCCCCATTAACGTGAACCTACTCCAACACCAAGGCCAGTGAGTATCTATCAATCACGTCGTCATCAACAGCATCATCATAAAGAGTCAATATTTTCATCGGCATATGATGAACGGGCCCTTCTCGTTAGAACAAACTTAAAAAAACACTCCGTTATATATTACAACATCCAACGCGTTAAGAGATTGTATTGGACTTCTTATATCCCAGGCATCTCCGGAGCCCCTCCAGATCATCCACAAACGTCTCTGAAAATGGGCGACAGTTACCAAATAATGCTTACTATTAGGTAGTGGAGGTAGTGACAGGCGAAGAAGATAAAGAAGAACAAGTTGGAGTTCACATCAAACCATGGCCATAAAGAAGAACAAGTTGGAGTTCACATCAAACCATGGCCCAGAGTAGGAGTCTAGATTCCGACCTCACTCGTTGTTGAATACCGAAGCTCTCATTTGATTTTTTGAATTGTCAAAATTTGCATCCTCTAGCCTATCGAAGAGAAGCCAACAAGCAAGATGACCGATCGTAATATGCTCGTCGTCTTTTCTTGCGTTGTGCGACCGACCGGAGCCTCTCTGGTCATAGAAGATAACCGTGTGGTTCTTCGCAAAGGCAGAGAGCTCGGAAGCTAGATATCTGTGGTCAAGGCCTGGGCCTCCATGCGCCACAATAATCGGGGGCCCCGACCCTATTTCTGAGTAATGTAATGAACATCATGCCCGCTTCTAGCAAGATTGAAAGCCTACGCTTAGAATCATCTTTCGACGCTAGGTCAATGTGATAACTTCATATGAATCAATAAAGTTGTTCTAGCAATCACACAAGGTACTTGTGGAAACGTACTGGTATAGAACATCTTCCCTCCTCCAGCAACTTCGATGAAATCAGACTCTACAACCACGTCCGGTGCGTATGGAGATACAGTGAAGTCTGGAGCCACGGAAGAGGCCGAAGGGACGGATTGCAGCTATGCAACACGATATTTGCGTTAGATTTGATAATGCGTGATAAGGTTGCCGGTGATTTACAACGCTTACAACATCAAGAAGACTACACTACATGCAATTGAAATGAAATATTACATATGATATGCTCAAAGCTTCGCCTTTTGATTTCTCGTGTCGTGTGATCGGGCGCGCGGAGCAGCTAGGGGGCCGTGGCGGAACCTACATTATTCGGATGCTTTGGGATGGGTATGTGCTGGTTCATAATGTTAAACTAGCATTGAGATGTGGAAAAGAATAAAGAATAAGTTGTCATCAACCCTGATAATATCCGAGTTTCTTTTTCTTCCCCTGCTAGCAGACAGCTCTCTGCTAACCGACAGTCTTGAGAGCAAGGCCATCGGATGCTGCCGGGAGCCAATATATGATTGGATAAATCCTGATGACAAGATATGGGGGTAAGCTGTCAGGGGTAAGGTCAATGGTGTACACTTCGCGTTCAATCGTTACGTTAAATGATGTTGTGCATCTTTTAGTTATATGCACCTCGGTCATGTTGATGACACACAACAATTATTGCAATACTTGCAAGTATTGCGAACGCTATAACTGTTAGGCGTTGTCTCCTCAATGATAGCGCTCGGTGCTTAGAACGGCCAAGCTGCGAAACAAATCGTCGTCAGCTAAAAGCATGAAGATTCTTAATGACATTCGTGGTAATGATCTCCTTTATCCGCTTCTATTTAATCACAAGCCAGTAGCTTTTTCTACCAATGACTGATGATTGCTATGTACATGCCTATCAGCTAAGTGCATGCACCATTGACAAGAGAGCGGAGATTGAAGTCCTTCCGCTTTTGGGTGAAGGGGTTCGTCAAGATGTTCAAAAATAATAAATCTGAGCATAAATTAAAGCCAATAATTAACAGCGACTTAACTTTTTCTCTAAAAATTAATCGAAATGGATTGAGCAGGAAAGAGTACCTCCCGATTTTTGTTGTCTCTCCGAGTTCTCGCGTATGATGAGTTCTCGCATGTCGCAGAATAAAAACCTCTTCCGTTCCTCCAAAGTCTAAAATATCAGGAGAAAGGTACCCATAGAGTTTTGACGTCGAAATTTTAAAATCACAGGGAAATTTTCTTTTGCGACAATTCATATCAGAAGTCGGATGGATTATCAGGGACAAAATACCCTGCGTTATGGTGCAGAAAATGTCGGGAAAATAATATCTCTCGGGTCGGTGCTCACAGCAATGGAGCGGGTCCTTGTTATCGGAGGTCTGCAAGCATGCCCCTTTAATACCGCAGAATTCCTCAAACCTTTCTTCTCTGTCTGCCTCCGCCTTTCCTTTGTTGTACGGAAAGCGCTTACCGTCCATCTCACAATGTCGTTGTCAGGTGCGGGGTTTGTGGGGTCACATCTCATTGGAATGCTGGCAGCAAGTCCCCGATCTAGGAAAGAGCGTTACGGCAAAGGCCTACAGGACCTCAAAGAAGTCCGAGTTCTAGACATAAATCGCATAAAGGTCAAGGTGGAAACGAGAGAACTTGTCCACGAAATCGTCGGGGATATGTGTGATTCAAAGTTACTTGATAAGGCCATAGAAGGTTGCTTTCCCGAGATAGTTGCTACCTTCCATGAAATTGATATTAGCGCTTCACATAGCCATTTCCCATTTGTTCCCAAAAAATTAACGAGCACCGATGGATAACTGCCTTTTCAGACATTTGCTCCGCATCGACTAGAATGGATTTTTTTTTGCGCGAACTACACTGTTTCGAATTTCAAGGTTCAAATAACTGTTTTAATTTCGCCAGGAATCGACACGGTGTTTCTTGTCGCATCAATCGTACACTGGTCACTCAACCCACATCCTCTGATCGATAAGGTCAATGTTGAAGGCACAAAATCCGTCATTGCCGCCTGCAAGAGACACAGGTCTATCACCAACAAAAACCAACAAAATAACGGTCAATATTGTTTTATAACAGCATCCATTTAAGTACTGCTTTCTACCCGTCGTTATCAGGGTAAAAAGGCTGATCTACACAAGCACCTTGGACGTTTGCTATACAGGTTTGCCAATATCAAATGGTGACTCGGAAAAATGCGGGTATTTATGAATTATCACATCAGAAGAAAGCCACTGAGTTATCACGTCTTAAATGTTTGAAATGGTGCATTTAATTTCAAGATATCCGGAGAAACCAGTGAATGATTATGTTCGCACGAAAATTGCGGGAGAAAAGTATCTTTGACACATTATATTATATAATATATATATATATATATATATTAATTATAGTTTATATGTAAAAAATAATTCATATTTACAGTTTACATGTATATTACCGTTGTTTTCTAGAGACTTTTGTGAGAATGATTTTTCCTAAGATATATTCCTTATGCGTTCTACATTTTTTTATGATTTTCATATTCATATTAATTTTGGATGCTTACTGTAGGCTTGTCCTAAGTGCAAACGATAGTTCACTCCGTACTTGTGCACTTCGGCCGACTCACGTGTATGGTAGTACCGATATATGCCTTGCTGTCGTGTAGTGGTGCCATTAAATGTGCATGAAAGCTGAATGCGATGCCTGGGTTCATGTGAGACCATCAGTTGTGTTGCGCGACAAAATTAAGTTATACTTCTGAAGACCGCTTGGATTCGTTCAAGTTCCTTTTTGCAATTATGCGCTATCAGGGGAGCGAGACCCGCATGCAATTCCAACGGTGCTAAAGACAGTGCAGTCCGGAGGTCTTCTCATGCTTCTTGGAAATCCCAAAACTGCAAAATTCGACTTTGTTTATGCTGGAAACGTGGCCCACGCGCACGTCATGGCAGCTATTCGAATGGCGGAAGGGAAGGCAAGCGGGCCAGAAGGAAAGGCTTATATCGTTTCAGAGAACTTTAATGTCAACTGGTGGGAGTTCTGCAGGCCTTATGTCGAGTAATATATTAACAGAGATACTCATAGACATTACCAAATGTCTCTTGTGATTTTATTTAAAAGTAACTCGGTAGTTCTTACCCTCGTCCCATTCGTTCCAAACAAAGCACAAAATTTCTAGGATATCAGCAACCTCTGTTGTGTTTTTCATTTACATTTAAAATAACAATTGTTCTTATTATATTCCAGGCACAGGGGGATGCGATTGCCATCCATATATTTACCGTATAGGGTAGTGTGGTGTCTCGCGGTTTTCCTCGAGTTTCTTCACTTTATGCTAATGGCAATTTGGCCTTCCGCTCGTTGGTAATAAAATTTAAAACTAGAACTTATGGATGCCAAAGATGGGTGAAACAAAGAAAATATGATTCCAAAATAACTCCAATAATATCACTAAATATATGAGGAAGCTGTGGTGTTTATGTATCCCAACTAGGTTCGATCCTTCTCCTACTGTGTTCGTGGCAAACTTACTGTGCCAAGACTACAACTTCAATCATAAGCGAGCGACCCAGGATTTTGGTTATAAGCCTGCATTTAGTCGAGAAGCAGCACAGGCACGAACATTAGCTTGGGTGGACACACTCAAAGATTCATAGATCTGTTTGGTTGCTGCCAACATGCACAGCACACATTTCTGAGCTATATCGGTCAGTATACCCTGCATTTCCGTGAAAAGATTAGCGATCAGCATGAATCTAAAAAAATACTGTCGCCCTTGCATCAATTTGCAAATGTTATGCAGCATCACCATCTCGCTGCAAAATGAAAATGGCGCGCCTGCCACGGTCACTGAATCGCCGCATGCTTGACTCATCGCATGACTAGATCACCGGAAATGTTTAATTCAAATTTGTGCAAAATGTCAAAATGGCATTGAATTGCAGCATGCACTAGTGCACTTCTCTAGACCTAATTGCATTGACAATCATTAATGGTCAGTTGAGCAACCCAAACACTAGAATGCAAGCTCCCCAACTAGCTGTGCTCAAGTGAAGATGCAAACTTCAAATTTCTCCATCCAATTTCAACTTCAGACACCTCACATCATGCGATGCCTCAAATGGGCACTGCTAGAATGCATGCAGGTGCAAAATGATGCACACATGTGTGGAATGAGCGTGTGCATGTTCATTGTAGAAAGCAAGGTGATGTGATTTTCAGCACATTTCTCTCAGGTCTCTGCCCAATCAAAATTTTCCTCACATGGTTTTCAATGAAACACATCGCTTTGTTGTGCATTTTTCATTTTCATCAAAGTCTTAATTTTGTCAGGGTGTGGGAATACATCTCCCCCAAGTTTCGACACACCCAGCAAACATAGCGGCAAATGTTGTTGACCTTCTGTGTCTACAATCACATGCACAACCTGTGAATTGCTTGCATCATGTGCTCCCGTCGCTAGCATCGCAGATCGAACCGTGATTGCTGATGAACATAACATTTGAATGAGCCGTCAACATCTAAGCGTCCTTTCATTGGCACAGCTTCTTTTTCTTCTTCCTCTTCTTCTTCTTCTTTCTCCTCCTCTCTTCCACTTACAACTTGTTGATCTTGCTTTTTTCTTTCCTTTCGACGGCCATTGTAATCAAACACACGAGGAACCAAAACCTTAAACACATGAAAAAAAAAGATGACCATAATTGCACTGAAAAGAACAAATGAGAAATGGATGAGTTACATCTTCAATTACAGCTAAAAGTAATTCAGAGCTCTTTTTCAGTATGTGATTGTTTGATTCTAAGCATTCCATATCTTGGATGATTTTCTGCAATTCATAATCATGGCTTTGTTTCGTAATTGAAGGTTTCAGTTGCATTTATTGATTTCGTAGTTTCGTTTTGTGTTCAACTTGCAGAGTCAATGAAATAAAATCATGCATCTAACGAAGATAGATTTGCGAGGCTTGAAGTTTCGTCAGATTAAAATGCTAAAAGATTGGTTGTTTAACTATTGGTACCTCTAGCACCTCACTCTCAGTGCCCTTCCTCTTCATGGAACTAAGTGATGTAACGTTTTGGACGTCCATCCGTTCAGACATAGTAACTTGGGTTATGGCCTTGTATTCGATGAAGTACGTCAGACTTACAATTCCCTAACTTTTAAGAATTCCATCTTCGCGTTATGTCTCATTTACCATGTCACCATTTAATAATTCGCCTCCATTTTTCATGTGTCTATTGACATTTTGAGGAAATATGGAATGAAAACACCGAGACTTCAGTTCAAAATTCTCCCACGAACACCATTCCAGCCAGTCAGCGTCTTAAATTTACCAGAAATTCATGAGAACGAAACACCAACTAGAGGTTCCTGGCCCTTTCTAAACTAAGACATCATTTGAAGAGGAAAACTTGAGACAATTACAAACCGCGCGGGAAGCACCAAAAATCGTTGAAAATGGTCGCAAAAGAAAAACCGTTTACCTGTTCAAGTACAACAAGGATCATGTGGGTGTTTTTTGCAGTTTCTCGGTAACTCTACCCCAGGAAGTGCAGAAAATAGGGCATTTCTGAATCTCAGCGGGTTGTGACTCGTGAAGTTCAGTCTAAATTTGTAAGCCACAAGCTTTCTGTTATCAAGCAATGGGGCAATTTCATTCGGCAGGTAGGCATCATGATATCATGATAGCGATACTTAAGATGTTAAATATCCCTTGTCATTGCTTGGAACATAAGCAGTTAAAGATGTCTCTAGATCATTCATGATGTGTGTTAAAGGATTTTTTGCGTCAACAATCTGCGGATCGTCTAAGAGAAGAACAACAAATAAAAATGGGATGCCTAAAGCAAGAAATAGCTCATTAAGTTCGGGTGTAAAATCGGATGTTCTCAGTCTTTGTATTCCATTCTTCGCAGAAATGGACACAAGGGTCAGAAAATCCATCTCATAGTAAAATGATAACGACCATTTTACCTCATAAAAATCCTCTAATAGAATCGAAAGAAAATCAAAAAACTTTTCTCGAGGAAGAAATATGAGCGGGAAGACCTGATCTGTAGGCAGGTATTACCATTCATTGAAAGGAAAGCGAAAACACGACTTGTATTACATTCACTCAGGGGGAATCCAAATTTGGTTTGTTCATTGTCATCTCTGGGAAGGTCCAGGTATGAATCCTGAGTCTCAATGAAGGTGTGAAAACTAATATAGAAATGTTCATTTTCATAATTTGTTGTTAGATTTCAGCCATCAATGGTGGCAATGAAACCAAAGGCAACGAAGGCAAATCAAAGGATCAAATCCTTGCGATCAAAGGTCTGTAGAAATATGGAGATAAAAATCATTACCCTCTGATCAAACTTTGGACAATCTTAGAAAATGGGGACTACTTTGGAGCTTTTACGCTTTCCACAGATAAAACTGGGTTTGTCATCATTGAAATATACTAAACTTCTAATGTATTTACTTTCACGATTGCACCAGATTTGCTCCAGTTACAGCAAGAGCTCTTGAAAAATGTGAGCTGCTTCAAATAACAACGAAGGAATATGAAGTAGGATCAATTACTAGTGATGATCAGAACAATTACATGATGAGTTGCAGCACACCATAAATCACACTAAATATCCAAAATTCTTATGCTTCAGGAAGCTGTAAGGGAAAACCCAGCTTTAGGAATACATATCACTTCCTCTGCCAGTGACAGCAGGTTTTTCCGTACTATCTGAGTTTAGTATGTGGGCGTTTACGTAATCACGCACTTTCATCAGTGAATATTCGAATATTTTGCGAGATATTGATCGCTATGCTTCAACATTGTGTAATATCAGAGTCCGTTTGAGTGAAATTCCATTCTTCAAAGAGGTTTGATCTAGATTAAGTTCAATTTCGACAAGTTTCAATTTTTGCTTTAGGTTCCAGATTTGCAGCTCCTTCAGTTGCAAAACCTTGTTAGTTTTGGTAAGGACTTATTCTATAGTAAGAAATGTTTTTTATCCTATGCCGAGAAATATGCGTCTACAGAAATGTATATGGAAGGGGACGTAATTTGCCACCAGGATGATATAGCTGATGGATTGTACTACATTGTCGAAGGTATATTTCTGATTATTTTAAAATTTGATAAAAATGATGAATTTTTTCTTTCCAGGATCAGTTGCAGTCAGTGCTAAGAGTAGCAATGGCGAGAAGCATCTAGCGACTCTCCAGAAAGGGTATGACTTTGCTACGGAAATAAACCTTCCCCTAAATAGTGGTCTATGTTTTCCGCAGGAGTCTACTCGGAGAAATAGCATTGGTTTCTCAATCAAGAAGGACAGCGACTGTCACAGCCGTACAGGTGATTATTTGTTATTACTTCACAAAATGTTAATTTCACCTACTTACATATATTTATTTTTTAGAGATGTCAAGTACTCAAAATGGAAAAAGAGAATTTCACGCGATTTCTGGGAATATTTCCACAACTTCAGGTAAAACCAGCATATCGTAATACAAAGTTTCCGATGTATAATTGTCGCAGGAATCGAAAGTGTTTTCGGAACTTATCAAGCGTCGTACAGCATCAAGTTTGAGGTAATAAACACTCAAATTCCATCGGGAACTCTAGAAGTTCACACATCTGACAATACTTGAACTAGGACTATCCCCATCTTTGCCTCCCTGATGAAGAAAGAAATCGGACCTCTTCAAAAATTTGATGAATCAAAGCTCGAATTACTTGGCGCTATGTTGAAGTACAAAGAAATAAAGAAGGGTTCGAATCTGTAGCAATAATTACAAGGATCATTGTTGTCCAAATCGTGAAGGAACTCTAATTAGGTGATACAATATTCCATGCCGGGGACAACGGAGATGCATTGTACATCATTGCCAGCGGCAGTTGCTCGGTAAGATTCATGGGATCAACATGTGGTGACATGTAAGAATTTGTTTCTTCAGGTAAGTTCTTGTGTAAACGGCGATGTTAAGAGATCCATAGAGTTAAACACATTAAAAGGTATTTTCCCTTCCTTACACAGAAATTAATTCCTTAAAATGATATTTTCTTCCCACGAAGACGGTGATTGGTTTGGAGAAATGTCATTGATGGGAAATGTGAAGAGATCTGCAACTGTTCGGGCAACAGCAGATACTCTTCTGCTTAAATTGGATAAAGTAAGTGTCGTTTATATAGTAGCTCAAAAAAATATAATAAAATGTTATGACTGCCAACTTATAAAATTGTTTTAATAAAATTTGATTTAAACACAGAAAAATTTTCAATGTTTCTTATCTTTGGTACCCGGAGCTGAAAGGTAATAGAGGAGAGAAGCAAGAGAAGCTATGTGTTCATCTATGTGCGTAGTATTTATAAGTGCTTTCGATAATAATATCTAAAAACAGAGAGTTTCAAAATCGCATCTATGGTCGAACTGCAAAACGGTATGATCTAATATCATCCATTATCTATCTGATTCTATTTTCTCTGTAATCAGTTTATCAAAGATTCCATACTTTAATCTTGTAAATGAGAATAAACCATGGAACAAACTCGATTTGTTGGCAACGTTATTTACCTTTGAAGAATTCAAGGTTAGTCATTTTGTTCAAAAAGTGCTGCCGTCATAATTTGTTGACATTAACAGATTGGAGAAGAAATAATGACGCAAGGGGAGAGAGGAGACAAATTTTACATAATTATCGACGGAGAGGTCAGAGTAGCCCATTTTTATATAAACATGAGTGTTCCTTGAGGATGTCCGAATAGGCAAAGGTAACTGCTGTATCGCCGGATGGTAATCCTGTTAACCTCTCATCGCTGGGGGAGAACGACTGGTATTGAGATTACTTCGAGATGAATTGATTGTTCTTACACTTCACACTTCACACTTCATAATCTAGCTTCGGAGAGATAGCCCTGCTCGAAGACACAACTAGAAGCGCAACAGTATACAATCAAAATTCCTTGATTCCTAAATTCATGGCATTATGTATTATAGGTTACATCATCTACTCAATGTACATTACTCTCAATAACAAGGGAAAACTTCTCCAAGTTTTTAAGTAAGGGATTAGAGTTGAACTTTAATCATTTATTACCAACGCAAGCATTAATTTATCAGAGCTTGAGCCTAAACTATTGGAACACTTTCGGGCTCTGATGCAACAACGAAGTAGCAATACTCCTACCACGCCGAAAAAGTGATGGCGAATCTATTTCTAAGAACATATTTTGTTCCTCCAACATGGTAGCCATGTAAACATAAATGTTTACGAAGCGCGAAGCGCGTTAGATAAATCTCCTTAAATTATTCAAATTTAAACTTCAATTATTATAATCCGCATGGATCGCATGTGACACGAATTAGCCATAATTGAACCTGCCAAAGCGTGGAACAATAAATATGGCTGCTTCTACCTCGATCCTGCTGCCTTCTCCTATGTGGCTAGCGGTTTTGTACGCATAAAGTCGAATTAGGATCATGCTGAAATGAGGACAATGATGACGCGGACTTTTGGTGCATCGTTCATGCATTTTCCACACATCTGTCCACCCTTAGAAGCTGCTTTGCTACATCCTGCAACGACGTATCTGGTATCCGCGAATTGTTGCATTTGCTAGTTTGTAGCACTAGAGCACAACTATCGGCGGTGGCGTACAAAAGTACAACAAGCATCGCTAGATAGGTGTCATGTTTGTGTGACAATATTCAATGAGAACTAGAGAAATAGAGAACGATGCATACTTTTACTAGTTTTTTTAACTAGTTAAACTTGATGTCTAGATGTGTCTAATCTAGTAATTGTGACCTCACAACTCTAGAACTGGAAAAGCT
The DNA here is from genome assembly GCA_000320545.1 of Bigelowiella natans CCMP2755. Taxonomy (NCBI): domain Eukaryota; phylum Cercozoa; class Chlorarachniophyceae; genus Bigelowiella; species Bigelowiella natans. The sequence continues at coordinate 23,843 of ADNK01003113.1, read as the reverse complement.
AGGCAAACCACTACAGTGTGCAGCCTGCTAGCTATCTAGCTGACATTACCTAGATTGTTCTACATGCCCAATGCGTGCTAGCTAGCTAGCTAGCTAGCTAGCGTGGCAACGTCTCGACGTTAGTGACATCATTAGATTACTAGCTAGCTAGCACAGATTAGTTTCATCTAGGCATGTCATGCATCCTTTTCGATCATGCAACACATCTAGACATCTAGCTAGCTAGACATGGCTAACAGAGCACATCCATTTATTTAAGATAATGTTTTCTAGTTTTGATCATTGATCACACTTATCTCAAAGCATGGGAGCGAACGATGACGCTATTATGCTCAATAATCAATGATTCATGTGCAGCAAGAGGGAATTTTAAATCAATTACGACTCCCTCATTGACCAGCTCCAGCTGGAGCTGGCTGCCTTCTAGGCGTGTGCTGTTAGTAGTTTTCTTAACTTGTGAATAAATATGTACATGAATTTTTACATGGATCCACTTTTTTTACTATTCAAGGATCTTTCCTTAATTTATAATTTCTGCTGGCCTTGCCTCTGACACCTGACTCTTATTTACAAAATCCGAATCTTAGCCCCTTCCTCGCTCGACCTCTTCCCCTTCTTCAGCAACGACTAAATCAGGAGGAAAAGCAAGAGAGAGAAAACTAGTCCAGACAAGGGAAACCTGTTCAAGGCATTAGATCAGGGTCAAGTGTAAGTCTTATCCTACACCAATACATACCACAAGTACGAAGTTCAGCTGGTGACGGACGGGGACATATCTGTTATGATTAGCGAGAATATCCCAAGCCATATCAATGAGAACTCCAAAGAGAACGAGAAGCGAATTCAGGATTTGAATTTTCATAGCACACGTGTAATGATATCGATTGCACAATTTATTCAGATCCTAAGCGAAAAACATCGGCTTTCTGAATTGCAACTCAGTCAAAAGGAGGGCTAAATTCATTAATTCCCCTCTGTTGACAACATTCATATATATATATATATATATATATATATATATATATATATAATACTTGAAATTGACAAGCTGAACTGGAATCCAAAAGACCCATTGCGCCTTCAATGTATCCCATAGGGTTGATGCCACACGATCATAAACCTATCGATTACAAAGGCATTGCCACTCGTATGTCTCAAATGTTTGAGACTGTCTCACCTGGTTGACGGTAAATCCCTGCAAAGCTCCTAGTACTGCGTGATAGTATGCATTCGAAAGGTAAGACCTGAACGATAGCGAATATACTCTGAGAACTCGGTAAGAATTTGCTAGGAATGGCACTACCAATAGACGAACTGCTCAACGAATGCCTTGAAGAATGGCGCGCGAGAAGTCGAGATGCCAACCCTAACGGTGAGCCACTGCCCATCCACCATGAAGAATTGTGTTATAAATTGCAGAGAAGGGCTTTTGGTGACAATGTATACCTCGAGAAAGTTGTAGTGAATGTGTGCCGGTAATGGGTAGAATATCCCACCAAAAAGGGTAGCTCGGATAAAGCGTAGCTGGTCAAATCCCTATAGCGTGTAATAGATAGATTGTAACAGATTGCATTTGTTAGTATAATAAAGCACGATAAGAGTGGTTTTAGAACATGTATTCAGAACAACAATCAAACTAGTTCCCAGTAGACCTGATATTGCATCTGGCCACTAAGTGTTTGTCCAAGAATGTCCCCAAGCCCAAATAGGATACCCCCCGTAATGCTTTTGGTTAGAATCGGTCGTCTCTCGAGACAGCGCTCGTATGCATTCATCCAGCGACGCCATGCAGGCCGTATTACATTGCACGATCCTCCTTGAATCGTGCCCGCTCTAGCTTCCGTTCCCTTCAATCTAAAAAGCACTCTTTTCTTCAACGTGTTGCTTTGGGCTATTCTAGACGATATCCTCATCGCAGAGGAAACATGCAACCACATGCCCAGCGAGGCAACAGAACACAGGTCGATAAGACAGGAAGGGGGGGGTCTTGCGTTGGCACTCGACTTCTTATCTATTCAATGAGAAACATTTTATGCAAAATTCTGGTCAGTACTGCAGAAATGCCCTCTATTTTACAGCAATAAAACATGATTTTGTTGTCGCAAATCTCTGTCATGACAACGACTACATCTTCTCCTAGTTCCGAGTCGCGTTGCACGTGGGAGAAAATGTTAGAAAACCGACAAATTATGCACTTAGCTCGCTTTCTGGGAGAAAATCCATCCATGAGTTTTGACCACACGCCTGTCTCCTGTGTGGTTCTGGCGCATGTAGATTTGATCGATGCTTTGTTAAATCTTCAATGTTCAATGTTCAATTTGTTTTCTAAGAAGATGTCGAGAATTTGTGCTCGCGGTGATCATTTCCGTGCTCATGAATGAAGTGTGCTGCGTTGTGAACACGATTCGCTTTTGTTGCTCGCTCACACAATTCAGGCATGTGATGTGCACGTCGGCATCGTTGGCAAAAGTGGCCATGTCGCACGTTAGTTTTGACTAGCTAGCTGGTGGGCACGTTCGTGTGTGCAGTTGCACAGTTGCACCATGGCACGTCAAGCACACGCGCGTGCACTTGCATGTTCCAATTTGACCAATGTAGCATGCTAGCATGGGTGAAAATCAGCAAGAATGATTTTCTTTGTGCTCACTTTTCATGATTTGAGAAACTGCGTTCATGCTAGCTAGCATGCTATGTTTTGATCACTTCCGACAGGAACTACTTTCTTTCTCTTCTGCGTTGCGCGTTGAGTGATCGATGGCACAAGAATCATGAGCAGCGCTAGAGCGCGTCTGTTAGCTATTACACTGGCAGAAAAGCAAGTGAATCTCATGATTTTATGATGCCGCTACCCTCTGATTGAACTAGCTTGACCATTGTATCCGCCTAAAAATTATGTATCAGCCACCAACTTTGTTTTTCTCCCCGCCAATGTTTAGATTAGCGTGCATGCCCATTTAATCTTACTTGCTCTTGAAAAAACTTCATTTGCATCTTAGATCCAAGCTTGAATGCAATTTTTCCTCTCAATCCTTTGCCTTGGTATTGGTGGCGTTTATATAAATAAAAATCCAATGGAATCAAGAAATGTGTGTGTGTGTGTGTGTGTGTGTGTGTGTGTGGCTGTAACATTTACACGGTACTATAGTTAATTACCTTGTGATAGACTTAGGAGCTCGAATATAACTCGACCATTACTCTGAATACGCACATCACTAAAGTAGACAAAGTCAATCAACTTTTAACTTACCCTGTTATTCTCATCGCAATTCTCCACATTTTTGGGCTTTTCCCAAATCACTCGGAGCATCTCCTGCAATGTATAAACTTTATTTTGCTTGCTCTCAAAGGGATATGTTATATCACCTCTCCTTCGAAAAGATGGCCTTTTAGAGTTGCATATGATACACACGAATGCATTCTTAGGGTATTTGAATGATCGTCTCCACTTCCCCCTCCGCATTCTTCATCCAATATCTGCGCGTGTGTCGAAATTACTCATGAACGAATGATGAAATAAAGGGATTAGTCGAGCACCGAATACACAGTGCGGCAAGGATTGACCACCCATATAAACCTTATTATAAAACGAGCATTTGGTTGAATTATCTTATTCAGAGATATGAGACAGAGTGTACCTCAAGAAAGTTTTTGCAAGAGTTGCAAGGGAGCGTTGATCTACTTCCTCACTCCCGGATGCTCGACGGTTTCCGGATTCAAGATAAATTCCTGAGAACAATAATATTAAAGATTGGAACTCTGAGAAAGTAAAGGATGATTTGCAACCTGCCCAATCACTATGTTTGTGCATATCCCAATTGATAAGTGCCTGACGGGTTTCCATCA
>ADNK01003113.1:0-15000 GCA_000320545.1 Bigelowiella natans CCMP2755 | reverse complement strand
GTTGCTGTGTTCCGATAATTTGGATGGTGGGAGGGAGAGCTGAATACCAATACGGAATCAGGGACGTCTGTGAGACAAGCCGAGCCAAACTTGGATGTGGACACCCCCATGTACACCGCTGCTCCCTGAAAAGGGAAAGTGGCAGAACATCGAGTAAAGAAAAAGGCGTTGAATGAAGAAAAAGGTGCTGGGAGGAATTCGCTCGATGGTGATGCACAACTGAATATATGTGCCATCAAGATCGTTTCCCCGATCGAGGTCTACCCACAACGCCTTCGGACTGATCAAAATTCTCATAGAACTTGTAGCACATCCCTGGAACTGCTACACTCCAGTATAGCTAGAAGTAACATGAATTGTAGGAATGTAGGAATGTACGCAGATTTCTCTAGTTGCGGCTCCAGCACACTTTTTTGTTAAATTAAAACTATGTCTGATCTACCTTCTGGCTTCCTCCTCCGTATCTGTTAGCGGAAGTCTCCATACAGCATGGAGCGCTGAGGCAACACGCAAGCGCAAACACAAAATATGTATCTATAACTTACTTTTGTATTACAATATTATATATATATATATATATATATATATATATATGTGTGTGTGTGTGTGTGTGTGTGTGTGAATAAGAATCGTGTTTGAAGCAAACTTGCACAATTTACTTCAGGCCTGGCTGCAGTTCCACGTCTGCATTCTTCACCTCGAGCTTGTAGGTCCCCGGCAGCGTGCCATACACAGGAGCAACCCACCAAACACCTGGTTAGTGAATAGTTTCGAGTCAATATCTAACTAGGTCGATCAGCTTCCTTCCGTGTATGCGAACAGTTAGTTTTCTAAAAATCTCTCTCCTCTCTCGTTACTACCGATATCGAATGTCTTTGATCCAAGACAGTAGGGCAGAGAGTTCCCCTAATTGTGTGCGATCGAAACCGAGAAGGGGGATATGTAAATAAATAAATATATATATATATATATATATAAGCATGACGTTAATATTATCTTGTCTCAATGTGTATAGGAGAGGAGTAACGTGCAAGAGACTCACCCTATATTCTGGCAAGCCCCATTCAAATTCATCGGGTGGGTTCGGGTGAGCGAGGTAACACGAAATCTGGCCTGATGAACCCAAGAATGAGATCATTTGAGAAAATTTCTACGAGCAGAGTGCGCTCGACGTTTGGGAATGGCATCTCTCACTAGTTCGAAATAACTTACTGTCTGATTTGACTAGATTCTGGCCCTGGTGACCCTTGATGTTCTTGCATGCTGTATTGTTGTGTCCCCCGAAAACATAAGGGTCTGCAAATGATCTGAAGGAGTTGATCACCTGTTGGAGGGAGGGAAGGAGGGAGGGGACATCGGACAGAGGATAAGTTGTAGTATTTCAAACGCAACGAAGGTTTTGTATATACTTGCTCTGTCGTAGCTGTATACGGGATTAATCCAGTACTGCAGGTCGTTGTAAACGAATGCTGTTGGGTCACTCCTGAGGGAGGCGTGATATGAATTTGACCGTTCACGGTCGAGGTCATATCGTTTCCGTGTTTGTAGGTGCCTAGGAAGAACGTGGTTTCTCCTATTCGATCCTTGTGCGTGGCGGAGCATACCATGGTGACATGAGCTCCAACCATGTTCAGCTGTAGTAATGTGACAACTGCACTCAGTACAAAAACCGATCCACACTTCCTGAGGAGACTGATCATCTTCCTTCCCACCCTGCGAGACTGCAAGGCTTCCTTAGTTTGCGAGGACGATCTGTTTGCGCTCACCCAGCTGAAGCTTCTCGTTTTTGAAGCGTCCTTGCCCAACGAACTGCAGGCAGGGAGGTAGAGGCGTGTTGGAGGAGGGATGGATGGCGATGTCCTGACTGTAACGTCGGAGCATCCATCGATCCGTTTCACCATAGCGACAAGATGTAAATTATGTCGCAGGGTTAAAATCCCATTCACTTTCCTCGTTTTCCATGCGAAAATGGGGCGCTGTGTCGCACATTCTCGCCGTTCGTTTCTGAGCCGAAAACATCGGAGCGATATTCTGTCTGGAGACAACAAGGGGGATGTCGGCAACTCTGGTTCGGAATGTGCACGCGGTCGAAAATTGACCGGGATATGTCGGTTGCGGGCCTCTATTTGTCTTGTCGCGAGAGCAAAAACCCGTATTTTTTGCCGATAGCTTGTGAGATTCATATTACTTCAGGACAGCATTGAGTGAAACCCCACGTTTCGGGCAGAGACTTCACACGGAGCCATAGGAGGAGGAGGCACTTTGATGAGGAAGTCCGACGCCTAGGCTGATACCTCTGAGGACGCAATGCCAATCTCAACAACCCAGGAGCAGCACCTGGTCACTTATCAGTTTTCGTTTCAGATACTGGCAGACTCACCTGACTTCACCCGTTGACTTTGTTCTTGTTGCGATGCAAAGGTTGATGTAACACGTGGGCTGTCATCGCTGAGCTTATGCATGTGCAGCATCGTGATAATAACGCAGCTGAGCTTTCGGTCGCTGTGGACTTTGTCGTTCCAGATTGTCTTCGCTTTAGTGTTAAACGATATGATGTTTAACACCAGTTTCTTGTATGGGGATGCATCGAATTATGGTATGTAGCTCAAGACTCAACACACATGGAATGTCAATTCAATATAAACGAGTCACATTTCTCTCCCCGCGTGTGCAGGTGAAGAAAGCTCGATGTGCCAGTTCCAGGCCTTCAGCGTGAATTACTTCTTGGTCTGCTCCATCATGTGGTCTTGCTCGGCATCTTACCTTATTGACATTGTCGTGTCCCAGTCTTTGCAAACATCTCAAAATCGTCATGATGGGTAAGTTTTCAACGCATGTGTTGTGATCCCGGACTCATCTGACTCTGACTACATGGCGTCATCAGATTCAGCCCAACGATATTGCGAAGAAAGATGTTCGTTGTCTGCCAGTTGTTACCGATCATTCCCTCAGTGATGCCGATGTGGTAAGCCCAAACCGATTTCTCAGAAGCAGAGCACAGAAATGCTTACGCGCGCCCATTCTCACTCAGGTTCAAAGCCTACGGGTCAAGCGGAGTAGGTTGGTGCTGGATAAAGGTTGGATTCCTTTCACCTTGGGGAGAAATATATAAATCACTCGAATTCCAGAGAATCCTTAAAGTCTGACGACTTACTTGTTCGCAGAAAGGAAAGGGGCCCAACTCTGAGTATGAGTACATCCGCTTGTTTTCCGTATACTTCTGGAACTGGCTAGCGATATTCTACTGTAAGTATTTATTCCGTATTCTTGGAAGTTCTTTCTTATCTGCAGAGTGGGGGTGTTGGAGGGTTTTTCTGACGGAAAAAACTGCCAAACTGTGCTTTCGGTTATTATTCAGGTGTGTGCAACTATTGGAAAGTCAGTCGAGCCATGAGGAAACTACGGGTATGACTGTGTGGGATCGGTCGAAGAAGATACCTTCCGACGACCTATGTGATTGATGATGAAATCCACCTTATGTTGTTAGGAGAATGTTGACCACCATTGGAGAAACGACAGTCCCTGGAAAGTCTTACAACTATACCCTTTCATCTTGATCTTCTGCTCTATCTTCGCAACCGTGGATAGATTCATTGGTAAATGTTTCAGCCAAAATGCGTTTTCCTCGATTCAACGCGCTAAAAAATAATTGTGTGAAAATGGGTGGTTTCAGGCGTTTTCCACCAGTCTCCATATTGGCTGAAAATGATGCATGCCGCGACGCAGTTAACACTTGGGTTCTGGGATTCCTTGCTGTTTTTATGCAACCCAATTGTGCTCAAGGAATTCCGAAGGAAAATAAGTGAGTGGGGCTGGGTTTCAGGTAAGCAGCAACATGCACGATTTCGCATCCCAATGATGACATTTTTTCTACTCGTTCAGATCGATCCAAGACGATGATTTTGTCGGCTTCGTTGATGCAGGATTCTGCTGTAGATGGCAAAAGCATGAGCATCAGCCATCGGGACTCGGTGTGTGGGAAAAAACAGTTTATACATCCCAGTTCAACCTCATATTTTCTCTTACTATACATGTTGCACAACCTCAGGATTTGACGGTACACAGCCATCATCTTATGTCAGTCGACGAAATGGGCCTCAGAAAACTGTCTCTCTTGAGACAAGACTCACACATTGTGAAAACTGATGAAAAACAAGAGGATGCGTGAGGCGTTGCTGTTATCAGCATCTCATCTAGATCATCTTGTGTCTTTGCCAAATGCAAAAAAAGAAAGTGCCCTCATATTGAATTTAAGACGAGTGCCAAGATTAGGTTTGCAGCATTACAATGCAATGCAGCCCCTCTTATTGTAAATATAGACCTATAATATCTGTAGTGCTATGCAACGAAGAAAATTCTCAGTTGAATAAAAGCTATCACTCCGTAGTCGAAACAATATCTCTTCGATTCTATCTATAATATAAGTGACGTCATGTGCATGAATATAATCTATGCTAGAGCGTGGCACGCACGGCCAGCAGCATTGCACATGACAATGTAGCAGCGATGTTCAGTAAGCCGCCTAGAGCATATTTAGCTAGTTAGGCTCTTGGGCCGCATGTAGAAAGACAAAATATAAAAACAACTGCATGCAGCATGCGGTTGTTACCGTGCAAACTAGATTCCTGCACCATGATTTAGAACCTAATTGTATATATGTACTGCCGGTACGGTGCTGCGGTGCTAGTTGCGTTATTGCGCTAGCTGTTCTAGCTAGCTATAGTACATCGCCTTTGCACCATCGATCATTCAGTAGCCTGCGTTAGATGGATGTAATGAATCAAATTAAATTTGTTCAATGGTCATCCTCACATGTGGCTGTCTAGCTGTGCAACATAGCGGTTATACAGCGCTAATGTTGAATCTGTTAATTTCCGCCTGCCAATTCCTGTGCAAACGCGCAATTGCGCTTGTGATTGGATTGTGATGGTTGTTGGCTTCATCTAGTCATGTACGTCTAGACCTGGCTCGCTGCCTACATACAATGGTCGCATTCGGCAATGCTAGAATGACCAAAGCGATAGCAATAATGACCGCCAGGTACATATATAGTAGATATAAATGAAGTTTACTCTGCTAGCTGCCGGCGCGATGTGTGCACGCATACATACCAATTCAATGGCATCTAGCATTTACTGATAGCAAATGGCTGGTAGATACGTATGAGCATACTATGTTTGCTTCATTTGCGATACCGAACAATCTTTCAATCTACGTACAGTTTCGTCATCCTTATATCACATGCAGAGTACGCACTAATTCATTTCTACCGCCTATGCTGCTCACTCAAAATTCCAACTTTGGTAGTTATGGATTCTATGTTTATGTCAATAACTTGCGATCTCAATGAGGGGTAAAGCTACAGAGATTCGCTTTTAGATGAATGCAGCTTGGTGTCATCCTCTGCGCCGATGTCCACTTCCATCATCTTGGAAGGCTTGGGGCACTTCGCTTGACGCTCGGTTCCTTCAAAGAGCCCCTTTAGCTGGTTTTGATGAAACAGCAGCGGTTGATCTTGTCCGAACAGTATTCCGAGACTTCTGTCTAATCGCTCAACTAAACTCCCGCCGCCATCCCTTTTCCGTGTCCTACTCGTCACACCCGGTATGATTCGGGTGACTGGTAGGCGTGGAATATCTGATAGAGATTTAGAGTCGCTGATGCCCGTATCAATTCGACCTAGCGGGGGTTCCTTGCAGATGTTTTTGAACGGATTTGGCCATTGTTTTATCTTTGCCATCTTATACCACAATATCGTGTTGTTCCAGTGATTGTTTACGCAAGCGGCGCTGCATTGATCTTGCACCTGAGGATAGATGCAGCATAATAATCAGTATTGGTAAATTTACGTTCAATTAAGATAGCAATGCTGTTCACCGGCAGAAACCGAGTGACGAATGATAACAAGGGCCCTGGAAAGTTAGCCCATTCGTATACAATCGTTGAATCTGTGGCCACTTCCCGGAAGCTTGAGAAATCGACCCACTAAACGCATGGAAGTACATAGACGAACCAGTCTTCAGAAATGTTTATATATATATATATATGTATATGTATATATAAAGCTAAGCGTGCACTGTAGCAATTACAGGGTTTTCATGAGAGAGGTCTATTTTCTCTCGAGGAATGAACATGTCATCCCTGGTCACAAATTCACTACGGATCGCAGCGTAGTTGGCATCTATTCTTGCGTTGTAGTCAGAGAGCGCCTTGCCCTGAGATAAGACAGCTTTTCAATTACTGGAAAGTGGGCCATAATCGTTAAATAAACTCGTTTCCTATGCTCCGAGTATATATATGCCTCCCATCTCTCTTCTTCTAGGTAGAAACAACCTCCAAATATTCAGATCCCTGGAACGCTTTTCCATTCAATTTTTCCTTCGCCTCGTCAACCTGCGAAATAAGAGACATATCTCTCGTAAGTCGACCAATTTTCCTTCCATAGATTTTCTTAATCTCTCTCAATTCTCACTTTCTCATTAAAATCCTTCTTCATTTCTGCTTGCACGTGTTCACGATCCTCGTCGATTTTCATCCTGAAAGAAGAAGAAGACAGTTATGTATCACGTCATAATATAATGCACGCTCGAGATAAATTGGTGTAACTTCAGCTTCTTTATGTTTTTTCGGAAAGAAAATCTTGTGTTTTTCAAAGTTTTTTCCCTACACATTCTCCAGCTTCCTCGTGATTTCCTCTATCGAAGGTGCTGGGGAAACACAAGAGAACTTCTTTTTCGGGAAAAAATTTGATGGAATTTGAACAGGGTCTTCTTCCTGGGGGAATCTAAGAGAACTATTATTCTCTTCCTCGGAGAAGGGCGTGGGAAGCTCCTCAATGTCTAAGTCTTTTTCTTCTCGATTCTCATCTTCTTTGTGGTCCTGTTCTCTATCTTTCTCGTCATCGTCTTCGTCATCGTTGCCCCGAATTTGGCTATCGATTTCGTCAAACTTCATATCTTTCCCTGTTCCGTCCTCTTGCTGATAATGGTGAAGAAGGCGCTGAAGGTCGAGCCCTTCTTCGGACTCCTCAGACTCCATTGTTGAGACCGGGTAAATGGCAGATGCCGCAGAAAAAACTATGCAACGACATAAATAGATTATTGACGCTGATCAAATTTACAGGTTATTTTAGGCCATTCTCCTTCATCGAAGTTCGAACAGCGGATTTGAGGTTTTCCTTACTTCTGCAAGCGGCACGAATTTGTTTGAGAACACCGGCACCGCCGGGTAATATCGTAGGAAATGGAAAATTACATAGATTTTTAACCTGCGACATCGACTACGTGGGTAGCACCCTGGAAGAGCTCAGCCCCCACAAATGGCGACCAGGCCGCTTGTGGCTCTGCTCCGGCAGACACCTGCGAGCCGCTCTGTGGCAAAGGTTTCCCGGATAGTTCATCGATGCTCACACAATTTTATTCCTGCGGGTATGAGGACGCGTGCTCTCCGTCGCAGCGAAAACCCTCTGGGGTCAGCATCGTTTTGTTCCTCGGCGGGAAAGGAGGAGGGAGAGCCAGCCCACAAGCTGCTGGGTTTGAAGACGAGGACGCCAACGAAAGTAGGACTAGATCTCTCTTTTTTTTCAAATATGGTTATTTACGCAAGTCAAACCAACGGAATACTTGTTTATATGTTAGGATGAATTACGGAACGCTTACTTCTTGAAAGCCAAAGCCTGCCATCCGGTGAGCCCCTAGTCGGATTTGCTGCCAGTCACACAGTTCTCATTCTCTAGTGTGCATTCAGGACATAAATAACCATAACCCTGATGCGAAGGAGGCGTTCACCAGGATTTCTAAAGCGTAAGCACAACATATTCATGTCTCCAAGCGCCGCGTTTTTGTTGAAGTATTTTCATTTCAGATACCAAGAGTTGCTGCAGCGAGTATTAGAGCGCGAAGAGTCCGGAGAATCTGTGACGGTACAATCAGCTGCTGCCTCATCCTGCAGTGGCAAATAACGACCACATCAAAAAGAAGATTTTCACATCACATAAAGGTTTTGGGGTAGTATGACATATGGTACCCATTCGCACACGTGTTTTGCATGAAAGCTCGTGATGTGCAGGATTCCGATGATCTGAACGCCGGAGTCTCCTTCACATGCCCTTTTCTTGGCCATGACAACGCTCCCCCACTGCCGTGCGTACCCCGCAAACACATACCTCCTATTCCCCTCTGCCCCCCCCCCCGATCTTTTCGATCTCAAACAGGATGATGTTGGAGATTACTTCACTTGCCCGACTCTTGGTCACCACAAGAGGTGGCGTGTTGAGCCCTCTCGTGTTATTATCAATGAATGCGATAAAAGAAGCGTCTTTTCTAAACTTTATGAAGCATATTTTTGCAATCCCGGTCGTAAGACTCTGTAGAGTCAGCAAACTCAACGGGAGCAAAACAATCAAATCGAGACAGACCCTTCCCATCTGCTTCCTTCTCTCTCTGTCCTGTCGTCATCTATTAGCTGTCCATAATTTGCATTACTGATTTGCATTTTTTTTTTAAATTTTCAGCGCAAACATGAAATGCCAAATCGAGAACTGTCCATTTTGCGCAATGTTCGGAGAAGCGGGGGTAACACTAATGAGAAGGCGTAGCCAGAATTATTTTCATGTATATGGGGGTATTTTTGACCAACCATCTTGCACGCAATAGGGCGGATCGTATTACGAGGAGGCACTGGACCCAAGGTATTCTAAGTCTCCGCGCATGTTCTAAATCCTGGCAGCACTTTACCCGTGATACTCTTTTCTGAGCACGGACTCACAAAAAGGAATAATGGCAAAAGCCATGACGATGCAACCCAGGCTAAAAATATGATTCTTTTTCTCAGTCAACGCAGGCCGTGGACAAAATCTGATAAATCTTCGTTGAAAGGGAAAAAGCTGCCCCCTATAAAGCCACTATTCCGAAGGTAGAGCGAGCGTAAAGATGATAACATACCAAAAAATGCTTTCGTTGGTACCAAGACAAGCTGAAATAGGCCAGTAGAATTGAACGAATGCATGCACCCTAAAAATCATGTAAATAAAAATCAAAGGCAAAATTGAAAGATGTGCAAGCCGCCTACTAGATGCCTGTTGTGCGCGGTGAAATAATCTAAAAACACAGTATGCGCTTTAAGGCGTTACGTACCTATCTAGCTAGCTAGACATGCATGCCAACGCGGATGCACGGCGCGTATGCTAGTATGCATGTATACATGCTAGCATGTTCTAGTGTTACCTAGCTAGCTAGGTTATGCGATACGATGCCAATCCGCTTGCAATGCTACAAATGCATCTACATACATCTTGTCTTGCTAGCAATGCACAGACGCCGTACATTCTAGCATCATTGCATGCTAGCATGTGTACTAAACTGTGATAAATGCATTCTAGCATGAGTATGTTCATTGACATCGCTCGCAATTTCAACAATGCTAGAATGTTGTGTCTAGATTTGCAATGCAAATGTCTGCGCAGGCACATCACGCGCGATACATGTGTAACAATGTCGTACAAGTCGTAGCGCGCATCAATCGATGCTGTGCTATCTGCATGTAGCAACTAGAGATGTACGTCATGCCACGATGTCGCTTGCACCACATCTGGAAATCCCCATCTCGAGAAATTGATGAATTAGGCGGAGTAAGTGCAACCAAGAACCTTGTAAATTCTGGGCATGTACGCTATTCTGTGTTATTACACTTCACGGTATAACCCCAACAACAATTCAAGTATCGTTCGCATCATCGCCCAACTTCTCATTGCTATCTAGAAAGTCGAAGAACGCAGGCCGATCCGCGGGGTTCAGGCTTGATTTTCCCTCCATCTTGCCGCTACTGCCCCTCGTGGCAGTCGCGCTACCAACGACGCTCCGGTGTTTAGTCTCCGTGCTGCCGAGAGATGCGCCTATAGCAGCAAGATGCTGCCTCGGCAGATTGCTGCCCCATTGGCCGACGAGAACTTCGGAAGTAGGCCCTGATGCGGAAGTGCTGCTCCCCCATATCATCGGCGGCTTTGGGTCCCAGATCCGCTGCTGGGGCCGTGTGAGGGGATTGCTATTCTGCGAGGAGGAGGAGGAGGAGGGGGGGGGGGGGGGGGGGCATGGGATGGCAGCTGAACCCGGGCGGCGCTCCCAGGTTGGGTATGGGAGAGTCCATCGTTGGCTTCGACGAAGAGGGGGGGGCACCCACCGGGGCTGTCCAAAGATGCTGCCACTGCCGCTGCCGGTATCTCCACGATGGTGGCCGCCAACGTTGAAATCCTCCGTGATCTGGGTGCGGGTGGGCTGCTGCTGGAAGCCACCCCAGTGTGGCGGGGCTGTGTGTCGCGGGGGAGGGCACCATGCTTTCCATTTGCGCCGCGTCCAAGGAACGGCGAAGAGTACTGCTGATGCTCCAGGAACCCGCTCCCACCCCCACCCCCACCACCACCAGCAGAAGAGCTACCAGTGGGTCCCCCTCCCAAGACGACGGCATTCGACCCGCCAACACCGCCCGGTTGCTGCTGCTGCTGCTGCAGAGTCGCAAGACCGCTGAGGTTCAGGCTGCCCAACCCTCCAAGGCGCGGCTGGTAGATGACATTCACGGCAGCGGAAGACACGCTGTTCATCTCGCCCTCCCCCCCGTCCATGGAGGGCACCTGCGAGCTGCCGAGAAGGTTCGGGAGGTGGCTGCTCTGCTTCGCCTGCGACGGCAGAACCCCGCCGCTTTGCGTCCCACCGCCGACCAGCGGGCTCCGACGAGAGAGCTGCATCGGCGAAGGGGCTTGTTGTTCAGGAGCACCGCCGCGCGCTTTCGCCTTCCGTCTCGGGGGAGTGCCAATCGGTGGCTGCTGCTGCTTTGAGGACGATGACGCCGCTGCTGGGTAATTCGATGGTGGGCGAGTCAGAGGATGGCCTTTCCCAAGCGCGGAAGGGCCATAGACGACATGCTGCTGCTGCTGCTGCTGCTGCTGCTGCTGCTTGGGATTAGCAGTAGCTAAGGTACTGCCGAACGATGGAGAGCCGCCTTCAAATGAGTTGGATCTTACGCGCCCGCCGCCGCGGGAATGCACGTCAGAGACTCTCGGGGCCATTGCGGCTGTGCCTCCTCCGGTGGCTGTTTCCTGCATGGGAAATCGGTGAGTACCGCCTTTCTTGTCCAACCCCCATCGGTTGGTGTTGTTGTTGTTGTTGTTGTTGTTCGGGTTGCGAGTCGACGCATAGGAGGAGGAGGAGGAGGAGGAGGAGGAGGAGGGGGCTGAATACTTCGCTGAAGAACTTCCACCCCCACCAGCAGCACCAGCACCAACGCTGTGCTCTTGGTAATGGCTGCGCTGTGAGCCCCCTCCCACCACCCCTCGCCGGCTCCTGTTTTCGAAAGCCTGGGGCTGGTGGTGCTGACGCTGCTGATGACGCTGCTGATGGCGATTTTGGTGGTGGGATTTGGCTCGACGCTCATGGCCACCACTACTGCTGTTCTTTGAGGAGGAGGAGGAGGAGGACCTTCTGGGAGAATCCGTGCTGCTGCTTCCGCCAGAGACGCCACCAGAGACCCCTCTTCTACTGTTACTATTGGCACCTGAGGGGTTTTTGCTACTGCTGCTGCTGCTACTACCATCGGTACTACCGCTCCTCCTCCTCCTCCTCCCGCTACTGCTGCCATTAGCGGCGGCGGCGGTGGCGGAGGAGGAGGGGGAGGAGGAGGATGAACCCTTTGCCGCCATCCTTCCCTTCCGATGTGACGACCCTGCCGCTGCCTTGTAGCGAGGAGCTGACGGATTGCTACTTAGGTGCGCAGCTGCTGCTACTGCTGGGGAACGGGAGGAGGACGACCCTGCCCTGCCGTTCGCTGTCCCCGGAGAGGGCCTAGTTCTACTACCAGTAGTAGTGCTGTGCGAAGAAGAGGAGGAGGAAGAAGAAAGCTTCTTTGCAGGAGAGTTGTCGTGCGTGCCCACCCGCGCGTGGCCGGTTTGAGTCGGTTGTGGTGGTAGGGGTCTAGCTGCAGAATGGCGCTGATTAGCAGGGACTTTGCCAGATACATTGCTGCTGCCGCCCCCCTTTCCTACTGCAGTAGCGGTAGTAGTAGTAGTAGTAGTAGTAGTAGTAGTAGATACTACTGCCCTACTACTGAGTTGGTCCCCAGCCCTCTGCTCCAATTCCTTGCGCTTGTCCCTCGACTTCTTTCGGCGGCTTCGTCGTGAGGAGGACGAGGAGGGGGGGGTGCTCTGGACGCTGCTGTGAATGCTGTTTTCGCTCTGCTGCTGCTTCCTCTCCTCCTCCTCCTCCTTTCCGGTAGTCGTCGTGGCTCCCTTCCCATTGTGCACGCTGCTATTGGGGGGGGGGTCTCTGTTGTCGTTGGCACTTGCACTACTCTGCTTCTTCCGGGCCCTGTCGCTCTTGCGCTTGCTGCTGCCACTGGATTTCGCCGAATCTCTCCCCCCCCCCTTGGCGGTTTTGTGCCTAGGGAGGGACTGCGGTTGTAGCTGCCCCCCACCCTCACCACCATCCTTCGCACTGCTACCATTGTTGTCAATATTATTACTGCTACCGTTGTCAGCACGTGGTCTCTGACGGGGGTCTTTGCTGAGAGAACGCCCCAGTTCCGAGGGCAGCTCTTCCTCCTTCTCCTCCTCCTCAGCCACTCCTTCCTTCCCCTTCTTTGCCCCCCCCTTCGTGACGAGGAGGCCACCAGACCGAGGCTTCTGGAAGAGCCTCGCCGTGACCCCAACGGCGGCGACGGTCAGGACGAGTGCGCAGGTGAAGTACACCGTTCCCCACGGGGAAACTTCGTGTCCGTCGCCCCCCTCTTCTAAGAGGCCGCCGCTGATGAGCAGTGCGTTGGCCAGGCGTGTGAGCAGCCCTGAGGTTGTCGCGGGTACGGTGAGCAGCAGCCGGTGATCTCCGGTGCTGGGTGCTGACGAGGAAGTAATGCTCCGCCACGGGGAAAAGCAATGAGTTCCCAGCTTGCTCGCTGCTGCTGCCTCTGCTCGGATCGCCTCCTCCACAACGACGAGCTGTTGGATGATGATCCAAACCCCTGTCCCCCCCCTCCCCCCGCCCCTTCATTGTTTATCGACGTCGAGACTCTGAACGAGGCCGAATTCCCCGGGCCGAGGTGCAGCGGGAGCAGGTTGCAGTTTTTGATGAGCGAAGAAGAGGAGACGCTGCTGGTGCTAATGCTACTACTACCAGCACCGCTGCCGCTATCCGTTTTATCATCGCTGCCGCCGCCGCTGCTGCTGTGCTCGCAAGAGGCGTTTCCTACACTGAGCCCGGTGACGATGACTTCCTGGTCCCCGCCGTTGTACATCGAGAGACGCCAGTAGTGAGTGTTGGGGCTCCCTCGGGGGGAGGAGGAGGTGGTGGAGGAGGAGGAGGAGGAGCTGGCGGAGGCGGGGAGGGGCATTAGATGGTATGTGTATCCATCGTACTCGACTGACTGCTGCTTCCGCTGCCGCTGCTGCAAGCTGCTCGATGATGATGATGATGATGATGATGATGCGAGGCTACTCGCACCAGAGATTGCCACCCCTCCCCCCTCCTCTCCTGGCACCGAACCGCCCATCATCATCACCCCACCCACGCCGCTGCTGCTGCTGCTGCTGCTGGCATCGTCGCCCTCCTGCTCCTCCTCCTCCTCCGGGACCATATCGAAAAACAAGGTTTGGTCAGTGCTAGAGGCCTTGAGCTGGATGCGCGACAGGCCGGTGAGGTTGTTCCGCATGTAGAGGAATGCCCTTTCTGTGAGGCCGGCTACCCTCGGGTGATACTGAACAGGGCCGATTTCTCTTTCCTCCCCCGGCTGCAGCAGCACAGTTGTGGTGGCAGAGGAGGAGGAGGAGGAGGGGGGAGGGCTCGATTGTGAAGGTGAAGGGCTTGCTCTCTGCCCCCCCCCCTCCCTCCCTCACTGCTGCTGCTGCTGCTAGGCTTTATTGTTGGGCACAGGTAGATGGCAACCGCAGATCTAGAAGGGTTTCGCACACGGAAGTATAATGTTCTAGTCGTGTTTACCTGTGTTATCATTTATTACAACAGCGCCGCAAAACAAACGACAGTCAGAGTAATGTCCTCAAAATATTTACACATTTTTTAATGTATACATATGCACATATATATATATATATATATATATATATATATATTATATAAATCAATATAAATTATTATAGTATTTGCTTCACACGAACCTGCACCGAGAGGAAATCGAGAGATGTATCAACAAGGATTTCTGGCCGTGCAAGAGAGGCGCGGAGCGGCAACGACACGGTGCCGAGCACGTCAAAATCTGACCGCAGAAGAAGAGGAGGCAAAACGGATGAGAACACAGGTGTCTTTACTTTTCAAAGCTGCACGCTGCATCATCAGCATATATATATATATATATATATATATATATATTGCAAACGCACCGAACTCGACGCTCGTTTTAACAAGGTTCAGCCCTGTCCTCCGCAGGTCTTTCCACATTGACTCGACATGCTCCAACCTAGCAATTTGAGAAAAGGGGGTTTGGGGGGGGGGTGGTTGAGGTCAGTGCGAGCAGCGATCAATCAGTGGGAAGTACAATGGCGTGAAAACACGCAAATGCCACGTAATGAGCGCCGCCGGCTCCGCTACGAGCGAGGTGACAGCACCCGAAGAAATAGAGAAAATAAAAGGTCCACTGGAGAGATAGGCAAAGAAGAAGAATACAGAGGGCGAAATTGCATGAAAGAGCATACTCCGTGCAGCATACCAACAACTCATCATCATATGAATTGCTGCCGTTGCCTTATTCTTTACCTCCTCCTGCGACGGGGAGCCTAGGGCAGCCATGCCTCCCTCACCCCCGCCCTCCAAGCTGCTCATGCGTATCGAGTAGGAGTCGTTGACTATGCTCTTCGATGGATTGTAAGACACTTCCCCAAGCTGATTCAAAGGAGTGGAAAGCAGGGGGAGGGGGGGCAAGGCACATCAGGTATGCACATTACTTCTTGCTGTCAAACTTAATGGACATATTCTCATGTTTCACCACCGCCCACTATTGCATTATCAT
>ADNK01003114.1:0-10949 GCA_000320545.1 Bigelowiella natans CCMP2755 | reverse complement strand
GGAGAGAGAGAGAGAGGGAGGGAGGGAGAGAGAGAAAGAGAGAGAGAGTCATCAAGCCCTTCATAACCTACGTTAGCTAGGATGTGCAAATGCATAGTTACCTTTAGACTAATTTCTCTCCAATTCATTCTCACCGTCCTCATTCTTTTCCATCAAATCTCCTAGCTTATGTTCCTTGATGAACCTACTTCGGGACTAGACTCAAAGAGCGCTGCGGAAGTGATGCAGCTTCTTACCAGTTTGGCGAAGAGTCTTAACATAGTTATCGTGTGCTCCATCCATCAACCCTCCACGCGTACATTCTTAGCGTTTGATCTCACACTACTGCTTTCCCAAGGGAAAGTAGCTTATTTCGGACCGGCAAAGGATGCATTATCCTACTTCGAGAGCCAAGGGTTCAAGTCCCCACCCAATATGAACCCCGCAGATTATCTAATAGAAATATCCAACCCGGACTTTACGACCTCGCAGCAAGTGGATAAAATAATAGATGTATGGGAGAAAGAGTGGAAGAAGAGGGGGCAAGCATCTGCGGTTCTAAATGGCAAAAAGGGAGGCAGTTCCTCATTGAGTGAGAGGAATGGCGACCTAAAAATGAGCAGAGTAGGGAATCGTCGTGACACTGAGCCTGGGGAGCTTAAAGAGCGAAATAGGAAGATTCCCCTCTCAACTACTTCCCTCTCTTCGCCGACACATGCTGCCAGCTGTATCTGGCAGGTCCTTATTCTATGTAGGCGCATGACGATGTCGTATATGAGGGATCCGGGGGCTTATCTTGGCCGCGCAGTCTTGTACACGGCAATGTCGACAATCTTCGGTTCGTGCCCTGCGCAGCTTAGACACACAAACACACAAACAAACAAACGCACACACACACACACACACACACACACGCACACAAGCACAAGACAAGAAGTTAGTTGTAATGTAACATATCAAAATAATAATCATCTGATTGAGCACATTTTTATTCTTTCGCTTCTGATGAGTATGACGACGATTATGATGAAAGGAATTATCTACGTCGGGTCTCGGTCGAAGACTCAGGAGCACGTTTTAGACATCTTATTTACCATTGCGTGGGGTATGGCAACACCAAGCTACATGGCATCGATGATCCTGCCTGTGTTTACATTCGAAAGAGCTATTTTTGGGAAAGAGGTCAAGAACGGGATGTATTCTCCTATATCTTACGTCATCGCGACGTCGTGTGTTCAAGTTATATTTGTATTTATGACTTCAACGCTAAGCGTCATCCCGTACTACTGGTAATACACACATAGAAAATGTGTGCATTGTGCTGAGAGAAACGAGGAGACTGAATATGCCTCACGCTGTGTACATGTTTAATGCGTCAGGATCGATAACATCAATCCAGACCCGAGTGTTTTTCTCGCTTTCTGGCTTCTGCAGTTTTCCTTCCTCTTCACCATAGAGTCGCTGTGCGTCATATTCTCAGCTCTCATTCCGAACTTTATCATTGCACTCGGCGTAACTGTGTCGACCTTGTCGAACTTCTTCGTATTCAATGGCTTGTTTGTGACTCCAAGCTCCATTCCGTGGGTCTTCCGCTGGATCGAATATATTTCCCCGCACGCCTATGCTACGAGAGGTTTAAGCAAACTGGCCTTCTCGGGGCAAGCCTTTTCCGGTTTCGACGACTGCATCGCCTCGTGCTTCGGAAGGGACGGGGATGAGGTCCTGGACAATGTCCAGGGCTTAAGTTCGAATGTCAACGTAGGGGCCATGTTCGGTGTTCTGTGGGCAATGGCAATCGGACTTCGGATCGGCCACTGGTTAATTTTGCGAGAGAAATCATGACTAGCATCATAGCCGGTGCAAGCACATTTCGATCATAGAGGCGTGGCTTTGTCGCGCATCTATTTTACGACTAGCCTGACGCGTACACTGATGACGTTTGAGTTAAATTGTGAAGGGACTTGCTAGCTTGGCCTCGCGTCGAGATTAGCCCCTTGTCTAGCTTGTTCCTTATATCCTAGCTTACATATACGACGCACATGTACCGTAAATAGCTAGATAGCACGCAGCGCATGCGCCAGGCGAGTTGAATCGCATCTGGGCAGGGCCTTCACCTGTTCAGCACGAACTGCAATGCATATGGGACCCTGCTTGCTAGGGGCTGCGCGCAGCTACCGGCATATTTATATGCTACGTGACCAGTGTGTCGAGCTTATGCGATCGAAAATGTAAAATGGACAACTCCTTCAAGCCATTATTCGCAGTTTTCACGTTGTGCTGGCATAAGCATGGCATCCAAAATTAATTTATCCACGGGAAAAAATCCTTCATTTACAAATACATTGCGCAATACTACGACTACTTCACTATGTTTTCTATTATGCTTGTGTCCCCGCTCAGTCACTCACAGATCAGTCGCACGCACACCACATCGGTGGACGTTACTCCACTGACGCATCCACACTCAGATTGGCGATTTCATACTGCGAAAAGAATGTAAGAGAGGGTATCCCGCCGTAGTAATTTCAATATTTATTTTCCTCCTTTCATCTAGACTCCCAGTCGTTAATGATAGGTTTGGGGAGAATTTTCCCAACCTAACGTACCATCGCAAGGCATCATAGCAGTCAGGCCATAGAAGAAGTAACAATACTCACAAAAAAAAACAGCATATGATAGTTGCGTGATGGGCAGTATCTTATTTATTACTTGAAGGAGGAGCGAAGGGTTCCTGAGCTTGATCATCTTATTTACTTCCTCGAGTTTGTGTTGGAGCATGCTGACTTGCTTCTTCATCATCTTGTACCTGTGTTTTAAGTGTAAAAGATGCAAGGAGAGATTAGTTCCAAGAGATCTGGAGGTGTGTGCAAAGGCCATTTATCCTAGTCACAACAGGAAAAAATACAAAGGTAAAGCTCCTTCGGACGGTTTGGAAAGAGATTCCAGAAGTTGGACCTTCAATTTCACAGGAGGACTCCGAAGACAATCATGTTCTTCTTTGTGAGAAATTCCCCAAATTAATTTTACGAAGTTTTCGGCAGAAAAATTAACACCGATATGTTTGCCGCAGAAAGCGTCAAATGTGTTTGGATATTCGCGCTTTCATTAAATTTAGAGATGTTATTCTTAGCGTAAAGTAATATTAGAATCTCGCTTCACACCGGTACGACACTTGCTGGCGAATAAATTCCTCGGTTGATTTCGTGAATCGAACCTACGTGGCCGAACATTAGCGCTATCCGTTCTTTCTTCGAGTTACGACATCTGGCCCCGTCTCCCCCCCTCCCTCTCTCCTTCTCTCCCCCCAATCTATATATTTTCGTTTACGCCCACTCGTGTTTACGCCCACTCGTTGGATTTGGCCTCCTTTCGATGCAAAATTGATTGTGAAAGTTTTTCATGTTATGCGTTTCCTATCAATTGGTGATAGTCCGAAACCTCAGAAATATGTACCGATAGTAAGTCCACAAATTTATACTCCATGTTCTGTATGAAATCCAGGCGCCCTGTATTCAAGTGTGACCAGCAAATGGAGAAAAACCCAAGCTTGTTCAGGAAAGCCCATCACCGCATTACTAGGATATTGTTCTTTGAATGCTATCTTGAGAAGGAAGAATTCGACATCACATACATCTCGTCTCTATCTGCTGTGAAAGTACTTTTTTTTGTGAGTCGAAAAAAGAGGAATATTGTTGTTCCCCCCTAAATTTAACTTAATTACCAGTTCCGTTTTCACTTATGTACAGGACACACATGTATGTGTGAGGTTGCTTGATGCATTTATTTAGGGTGCTCATGAGAACCATTGGATAACTCTGTTTTCGTGTAAATGAAAATAACATTTAGGACTTTGACCACAAGCACTCACAAACACAACGATGCTGACAATTCAAGTGACCTGGAACTGTATCATAAGTTTCTGTCTGTTTTTCATGTGATCGAATCCGCTCCCGTCCAGCGTGTGGAAATAGTTGAAGAACAAATCATCCTCCGTAGAAAGCTGCAAGGGAACATAATGGTGCCACAATGTCGATCGAGGGTATGAGAGTTTACCAAAGATTTTACTAATATCACCAACATAGCCACGTATGGTCTTTTGCGGGAGCTCATACCTCCATCCGAATTGAGTCGGGATTCTCATTGCTTCCGAGGAGCAGTATCCTAATCTTGAAGGTTTTCATATCCCCAACCCCCTGTTTGGGTTCAGCACCTGCCCGGACTTCGATTCCGACCTGTTGAATATACAATAAAACACGCAGTCTTGTACCAATTTCAAGGGATTTATCTTACACCAGAATCATAGCGGGATGATAGAAAAAGACTCCTTGTGTTCATGTGAGTGGAGGTATGCGAACCATACCTTACGATCATAAACGACCCGGTACCCGTCTGCAAAGCTGGGGTCTTGAGGAAGAGAAAGTTGCTTTGTGAGCATGTCTGGTGCCGATGTTATCTCCTTTCCTTCCATGATGGATTAATGAAGTCCGAATGCTACTTGCCACCCCCAGCGGATCTCCTCTGCAACTGCTTTATAAAAGAGGAACCACTTCCCGCGTTTACTCTCCAGTCGCAGGAACAAAACCCCATAGGTTTCACATAAATGCCAGGCGAAAGGACAAAAACTCAAGTCCTATCTTTTTTGCTTTTCTAAGGGGAAATCATGTTGTCGTAAGAGTAAAATGGCTTTGATCAATTAGGAGCTCCGGAGATTCTCCGAGATTAAAATCGTCAACACGAGTCGTTTACGTCTTCTCCTCCCCAAGACGAATCCTCGCTACCCCTACCACCTGAAGACAACGAGGAGCGTTGTCGCTGCTAATGTGGGGGCTGCCGCAATGGGGATCGAGCTCTGACAGTAAAACCCAGCAACAAAAAGAAGGTGAACAAGATGGAAGATCTCCAGAAGGAACTTCCGGAGGTGCGAACAAAGCTTTCGCTTCGGCCGCCTCCTTCTTTTCCAACTTGAAAAGCACCATCACAACCATGGCCGACCAGCACTTTAAGGAATTAGATGTGGAATTTAAGCGTAATGCCGCTTTAAAAAGAGAGCAGAAACGCCAGGAGGAGTTGCGGAAGAAAGGTGGTACCCATTCGTCATGCATTCTCGCGTCACAAAGTCAGCAACTTTGGCTATGTCTCAGTAATCCCTCCATGGACTGCGCTGGAGGAAGAAAAATCAATTCTCGAGGAAGATCTGAAACAGAAGATTCTAGAGATATCCAAGGTAATAGCTTCACGTGATAAACAACTCTTTATACAATCGAACCTATGAACCTCCTCAGAATGAACGCAATTTTATGGTGCCCCCGCCGGAAGAGGTAATTTGAACCATCCTTTCTGATTTGCTACCAAGATTTCTGACATTTAGATACACTACGCAGGTTTTCGAGTTTGACCTCGTTTCAGGTTTAATCTAAGCAGTATCATCATTAGTCATGAATAGCGAAGCTTACGGTTTTCCCCACTAGACACTACTTAAATTGAAATAACCAGTTGTTGCATCGCGTTCAGTGTAGCTTAAATGCCACTCCTTTGTTCTGTGTTCTGTAGCGAATACCATTCGATAAACTCAATCATTAGCAGAAACACTCGACTGACATACCCTTCTTCTTTCCCCTTCTTATCCCGGTCCGAAGCGCTTCCCTTTATTCAAGGTGCACTTAAATACGACCCGAACCTGGACAAAGTCAGATATAAGCTTGTTCCCAAAAGGTCCTTTTGAGACGGGCACGTTCTGAAACGAGTGGAAGTGTGTTAAAATGTTTTCCTCTGCTGATAGGCTGAAGGAACTCGATTTCTTCCGCAACTACTTTTATCGTATATCATTGATCCGGGAGGACATGAAGTTTGAGGCTCTTCCCATCTCTACGGAAGTGATATTGCCAGAGGAGATGACGGGGCAACAGAATTCCATCGTAATACTCGTCAACGAAAAAAATGCGATCATGTATGTCGGACACTTATACTTCGAGTAATTGATGTTCATAGGCAATGGAACCATTGCAAAAGAAGCCGGAGGTACATCTCCCATTCTCACTCAACCCCTGAAATGCGTGTCTCATTCGTATGTTCCATCACACAGGCCACACAAGAATCGAAGGAAGTGCCGCCCAAGGAGCAATCCGAGTTCTCGGAGCTGAATCCCCCCCCCTCTGAAAACGAAGATCTCATTACCAATGCACCTAGCGACGATGAGCCTGCTGAAAAAGATAAGGCACCTCCCTCCACGCAGCAAAGACTTATTCAGGTATGAAAGAGAGTCTCCATTAACACTTCTTATTTCGCCAGTTTTTGAGTTAAGACGATCTCGGCCGTTGATCAGGATTTGGAGGAGGATCTTGGACTCGATGACGTCACCGAGTTCATCACCGACGACTTCGTCAACATCGGGATAAGAGACTGTCAGTTTTCTGATGTGCTATGGAAATATCTCACTTTTTCTTGGGGAGACACACTTATAATTACTATTATTATGATTACGGTTCTTCTGTTAAACTAAACAGCACGGCAGGGAAATCCAATTGAAACCACTGGAGACGAAGACGCTGACCTTAAAGCTCTGGAATCCATGGTAGAGGAGCTGGAGAATTCAAGCGGACTGCCATAAGTGTCACCTTGCTTTCCGAAATCGGGGTAATGAAGCAAAGGTGGCAATTTGTTATGCATGAGCAACAGCCTCGCACTTGTGTACACATGCACGTAAAACTATAAGCCTGGGAGCTCATTAATTTCGAATTATCCTGGAACAAATGAATAAGAGTCTCGTTTAGCGCAACAACATTTGCTGGGTGCCATGCACATGTAGTTATGGCTGCGGTGTATCCCTTACTACACACCAGCTGTAAACGGCACGACCACGAGGATGTGAGCAGTAGTGGTGTAGGGCAAAACAATTTATTGCAACTGGTGACTTCACAATGTATATGCGCAAGTGAAACGAAGCTTGGCTTGGTACGCGCGTGGATGTTTAGATGTGCACAGATGTTGTTCATGTTCATTTTGTTGTTTGCTGCAGCATTACCTATACAGGCACTTTCTTAGATATTGCAAAGATGCGCAAGTGAAATGCATGCGAGCACGCGGACTGTACACTAGTACAGACAGATACGATTACTGTGTACCCACTAGCATGCACGCATGCATGCGCAAAAATTCAACGTACAGCCACCGATTAAGTGATAAAGTATTACATACTGTGCTCGCAGGCCTTTGCATGGTGATTTAATTTGTATGTTCAAAATAAATAGAGCAAATGTCACATTCTTATCATTGATAATTCAATGTTTTAATTTTCAATTTTCCAATCTCCCCTTTCGCCGCTCGGTAATGACGGCCTTAAACTTTTCCCTTAGAGCTTTGTCGCGCTTCTTACATGTATTTAAATCTGAAAGGCACCCATGCAAACACACATAATATTCATTCGTGTTTCATATAGACTCTCTCTCTCTCTCTCTCTCTTTCCTTCTCCTTTTCTCCAACACCCACAAACACAAGCACAGCCACTATCACCAACACAAATCGATATTAGCGTTTTTGGCGCACGAAGTCAGTCACAATTGCTTGGATGTGTCGCGTAAATATCCACATGTAGCTTGTCGAGCATGACCGATTCCAAAGGCCTGGAGAGCCGCCAGATAAATGTCGGGTTGGTAGGGATGATCGGGATCGTTTGGGCAGACAGCGACAAGGCCCTCAAGCTCTTCCAGGAATGTAGAGCACCTTATCATGACGACAATTACGACGACAACGATGATTTCGCGTTATGTAGTTCTATTTACTCAAAAATAGCAGTACTTTAGAACGATGACGACGACGACGACGACAAACTCGATACCAGTAGGAATGGAGCTGGACCGCTGCTGGGGCCGTGCTATTGCTTCCCGAGCGCCGAGCTTTCTTGAGAGAGTCAGCAATAATAACCGGCGACAGCACCGCTACCTTCATTGCGAGAGAATGCATTCGTAAAAACTACTTATCGGGAGAGTCATCCGTTCAGATAATAACGTAAAATATGAGCTACACGTCTCACTGTCAGCCGTGCTGAAAGTCAAAACCTCGGTGTAATAAAGGCTGTCATAGCATCAGATTCTTCCTTTCCCGGGGGTATGCATAGGAGGGTGGGGTGAGACCTCATAAGCGTTGTTTGGGTTGTCGTCAAAGAAAAACACCCTACGGAATGCCTGTTATAAACGAAACAGTTATCCAATCTGTCTGAAAACTCGAAGGGAGACGTGAGAAGGAAATTAAATAAAGCGCACACACACACACACACACACACACACACACACAGAGAGAGAGAGAGAGAGAGAGAGAGAGAGAGAGAAAGGAGAGCAAGATAAAGAATGCTATATCACAGCAGCTATACTAATCACTGAAAACACGAGGGTAAAACCCTCTACGGAAGCTCATTTGCATATTCTCTTACGAAGGAGCCTTTCCTTGACGAAAGACAGCATCGACCTCCATACACGGATAGACTGCTGTGAGAATTACCTTGGTTGCCTGTGCCTGCTTTGCGGAAGATGGCTGTAGGAGCGCGCCCGTTGCAAGGTGCGCGACAACCAAATGCTTGTGAAAGCCACATGCGAAAGCACGGCGGTTTCGGGTGCACTGAGGGGAGGGGAGAGAGCGCATTCATATCCATGATCTCACACTCATTGTGTATTGAAGAGGTCTAAATTGCTCGTACATCCATATATGTAATATTTACATATTAACGATATATTTTGTAGTATGACTCCATCTCTCTCTCTCTCTCTCTCTCTCTCTCTCTCTCTACGTGTGTGTGTGTGTGTGTGTGTGTGTGTGTGTTTGCGAGTATTAGATTCGACATACAACTTTGCACCTGCACTGAAATGCCGTCCAATTTCAGATCTTCTGCCTCAGTAGCCCTGTTACTTGTACTCTTCTTCTCCCGGTGTTCTTCTACTTTCTTCCCCCTCCCCACTCCTCCTCCATTTCCTCCTCCTCCTCCTCCTCCTCCTCCTCCTCCTCCTCCATCTACACCTTCTCCACTATGCCCGCCCGTCGCATTCGTCTCAGTTTTTGTCGTCGGTGTAGCAAGTGAGAAGATTTGTGCTAAACGCTCATTGCGCACAATTTGTGATACTAACCCGCTGGACACCCTGTTATTCACAGAATAATATTCGCCATAGAGAAGGAGCGAATATGAGCCGGGAGGGGGGGAAGAAAGACGCAATATTAATGCAATGGGACAGGGCATAGAATATGCAGTTCAGCCACCCAAATCTGTGATAATTAATTATAATGAATACATGCCCCCTATACCCCTCTCTCCTCTCTCTCTCTCTCTCTCTCTCTCTCTCTCTCTCCGTTTCTTTACTTGGAGCGCGCTGTGACTACAACGAGGGTGGCGTTCGCTTGGGACAACTTTTCCATAGCCTCCACGGTCCTGTTACCACCCCGAACACTGAACGACCGCCACAACAAACAGCCCCGTACTTTAGCAAGTTGCCATGAGCGAGCACAAACACATACACGCCCGCGCAAACACAAATGTTTTTTCGATCGGTGAAACAAAAGCCAGGAACCGTTTTTGCCTCTACTACTCCGGCCGCTACATCAATTTTAATTTTGGTCGTTGCTACGCCACGAATACCGTTGCTCAACCCCAAGCCCGGTAGTGATCGTTTTGTCAAAGTCGAATACAAACAGACAATCGTGCAGTGTGCCCCCGTCTTTTTCGCTCTCCGCAAGAATTATTCGCTCGATCTCCGCCGCCATGCCCCTTCCATCTTTGGCCTGACGGTTTGGAGGGAGGGACACATGTGTGATCCGTGCATACGAATAGAGGTGATGATGGCAGCAACCTACCTCGATCATCTTCGTCGCAACGGTCACATAATCCTTATAAGACGCCGCAGTAGAAGCAGATGATGATACCGATAATGAGGATGGTGGGGACTTGTCCCTACCCCTCTTCAGGGCCTTGCAAGCGAGAAAGTAATATCAGCTGTCTACTCTGCCGCTCATGTTTGTTTGTATTGAGGTCGCCATATTCAATTCGCATCACGATTTCGGAGTGATGATACGTAAGATGCCCCGTTGGAATGATCTCTCCAACATTTTGATTTTGTCATTCTTGTTGCATAGTGATAGCTCCGCAAACATTGCTCCCTCCTAACTACAAGCGTACCTCCTCCCGCTCCTCCTTCGTGAGCCTAAGCGGAAATAAACGGACAGGAGGGTATCATCAACGAACACCCATTCAATTTACCAACCACAACCACAACCAGGACGAAGATGCAGAGATGTAGTCAGAACTATATTTTGGATATATATATATATATATATATATATATATATATATATATATATATATATATATACAGTTTGCTTACCCGCAGTTTACCCATTTCGTAAGCCGTATTACCTCTTAATCTTTAGCTTTGAGGTGGTGGGCTGCTTCTTTTCTTTGTTGGGAGGAGGGCCAAGTGACCCTGATGGGAGTGGGGGGGGGGGTAATTGCAAATTTGGAGGAGGGACTTTCGGAAGGGACGGGGGGGGCGCTCCATACCTTCTCCTGGAATCTACCGGAACCTAAAAATCAAACATAGTAAATGGGAGGAA
The DNA here is from genome assembly GCA_000320545.1 of Bigelowiella natans CCMP2755. Classification (NCBI taxonomy): domain Eukaryota; phylum Cercozoa; class Chlorarachniophyceae; genus Bigelowiella; species Bigelowiella natans. The sequence goes on along the minus strand of ADNK01003114.1, from coordinate 380 downwards.
GTGGGGAGATCAATGGGAGACAGAGAGAAATCAACAAAGAGACAGTCGTCCCCACACATAGACACACTCTCACAGAGTTATATAACCCGAGAAAAAAGAAAGAGAAGAGAGAGGAGAAAAGAGAGAGAGAGGGGAGGGAGAGAGATTTTTGTACCTGAGTTTTATGGACTCATCCCCGCGCTCGCTTACCCAGCAACCCACTATTCAGTGCCATCAAATACGTCTCCCCTCCATTCGTGGCAAATGATAGAAAGAGCAGGGGGGGAAAGGCGCAGAACCTTGCCTGCAAAAATTATTCAAAAGAATGTTGCTGCTATTTTTGGTGGGGGAAATGTCGGGCGGGGCAGGGGTCCCCCCACTTAGGACCCCCCTGTCTAGCT
>ADNK01003115.1:0-30972 GCA_000320545.1 Bigelowiella natans CCMP2755 | reverse complement strand
TTTTGTTGTTTTCTTAACTTTATCTCATTATTACAGGTCTACGTGGCACTGTGTTACTATAAGCTGGACTACTACGATGTCTCTCTTTGATATCTGAGGGCCCCTACTTCTCGGTTAGGTTTTTTATTAGTAGTAGTAAAGGAGAGATCGATGGTGGATGGCACGAAGAAGAAGAAGAAGATGATGATGTGGGTAATGGCAGGGACAAAGAGGATGGAGAGGAAGAGGAGGAGGAGGAGGAAGAGGAGGAGGAGGAGGAGGGCGAGGAGGAAAAGGAGGAGGAGGAAGATGATGACGATGAGGAGTTTAGCTTATTCCGCAGCGGCGTGGACGCGCACAGTAGTAGCACTACTGCTACTACCACAAGTGCAAGAGGGGGCAATGAGAAGGCCGGACGGAAGAGAATGAGAAAGGTATACGAAAGAAGGTGTGCCGGTGATCATGATGATGATGATGATGAGGATGATAACAGTCGTTGCGATTGTGATTGTGATGAGAGCGGGGGTGTTAATATGCATGCACTGCCGCTACTGCTTTTGCTGATCATCGTGTAGTTACCCTCCCCCCCCACCCCCCCAAAAATCTGAGAAACACAAATGTTTATCAACTTGAAATGAATGATACAGCCAAAGGAGTAGACAGCTCTCTCGTTCGTTATTTTTGAACAAATTTATACACACACACACACACACAATTTATGGGTGTGCTTTCCCCCCCCCCCTCAGGATGCTGGAGAGGACTACGGCGTCGCTCGTGGAGTCGATTTTAAGAATGTCGCCACGGTCCTCGACTTTAACATCATCACCATATGTTGTGCATGCTTGAGAGATATAGAGGGCCCGGGGCGGGGGGCGGTGGGGGGGGGGGGAGAAAGAGAGGGTGAGAGAGAGAGAAAGAGAGAAAGGGAGAGAAGGAGAGAGTAATATCGTGCCGCAAGGTGGAAATTAGAGCCGTTTTGCTTCTGATTTTGCTCTCCTCCTTCATCTCCGGTTCTTTGCATCCCCCCCTCCCTCCTCAGGTGGTCAACTTCGACTTTCCGTTGTCTATAAAGAACTACGTTCATCGTATCGGCCGGACGGCAAGGGGGTATTACCTTGGCAGCAGCGGCAGCAGTAGTAGTAGTAGTAGTAGTAGTAGTAGTAGTGTTTTAAACAGATATGCTCACTTTCATTGGTTGCGACAGTGATTATGACCTTGTTCTTGCTCGTGGCCACGTCCTTTTGTGCTGTAGGGGGTCTCACGGAACGGCCTTGAGCTTGTTGGCGGGGGGGGATGAAGAGACGTTGCTTGCGGTCAGTGCTTCCACATGAACATAGATTATATATATATATATATATATATATATATATATTATGTGTGTGTGTGTGTATGAGGCTTTTTATCTGAATAGTGTTACTTTTTATTATTATTTTATGTTGTACATTATTGTTGTTGTTTGACCATATGCATTGCTGGTCAGGAGCTGATGAACCATCAAATCGAGCAATCGCGTCGGGTCACAACGAACCCCAAGGTAATATGCGTACGTGCAGCGGAGTGTTGTTGTTGTTGTTGATGATGATGATGACTATAATGATGATGACAACGATGCTTTCCTTACCCGACAGGCTGCCATTAGCCCTCTTGAGATCAATCTCTCCGACATCGAAGGATTTCGGTACTTCTAAACATTATGATGACGATGAGCTGCGTCCAATATTCCATCCCCCCCCCCTTACCCAGTTCGCATCACGCACACGCACACGCACACGCAGCACATGCACATGCACATGCACGCGCATTCCCTTGTCTTCCTCCACTCACACGTTTGTCCTGGCAGATATCGAGTGGAAAGCGTCCTGAAGAACGTTACGAGGTCAGCATATTCGGCATGATCTTCACCATCATCATGATCTCATCATCATCGTCGTCGTCGTCGCCACCGCTGCTGCTGCTGCTGCTTGTTGTTAGGTCTGCTGTGAAGGAAGCTAGGCTGAAAGAGCTTCGGATGGAAGTGATGAACTCGCAAAAACTCAAAGCGCACTTTGAAGACAACCCTCGGTCCTATTTTATTCACGAATCCCCCCTCTCCCCCCCCCTCCACCCCTTCTATATTTGAATCATGTATATAATGTATAGATGTATTATATGTGATATTTGACACATTTTTCACCTTTCCTTGTTGTCCTTCTCTTTTCACCTTGTATAGGGAGCTTGCTATGCTGAAGCATGCCAAGGTTTTGCGCCCAACCAAGGTCGTTGGCAGTACCAGCTGCTACAAAGAGAGAGAGAGAGAGAGAGAGAGAGAGAGAGAGAGAGAGAGAGGAAGAGGGGGGGTCGCTATTAGTGTCGTTGTATGCGTCGTAGATGTCCCCCAACATATTTTGATGAAAAATATGAAAATACAGGTTCAGCCGGCGTTGAAGAGCGTGCCATCCTACCTTCTTCCAGCAACAGCGAAGGTGGGACATTGCATTGCAGGGAAATGACGATTACGGCGACGATCGGGGGGGTCTTTAGAAGATTGCCAACCGCAACGCCATGAAGGAATAGAGCGTCACCCCTTGCCATAACCTCATCACCCGCTTCATATATCAATCCATCACCAGCTCACCCATCACCCCTCCTCTGCCATCGTTGATTTGCTGCGGTTGCGTGTTTGCCCAGGCGTCGGTGGTCAACGACGTGAAGGCGCAACGGCGAAAGAAGAAACGCCGCCGCGAAGGCAGCGCTGTCTTCGTGCGTAGGAAGGCCGGGGACCCCTTGAAAACCTTCTCCTTTGGAGCGTCAGGAAGGGTCAGGGCAGCCCTGGCGGAGAAATCCGCGAGCGGCAAGCGGCGAGATAACCGAAGGAACCGGTCAAACAACAAGAGAAGGAAGAAGAAAGATCGGAACAAAATGGCCGTGCTCGGGATGAAGTGATGAGGAAGCCATTTTGCATTGATTTAGCCATGCATGTTCGATGCCGCCCATGCTTCGCACGCACACAGCTTCGTAATGTAGCGTGGTGTTTGTATATTTGCATTCATCACGGCTACTAGTTGCTGGTGATCAATCCCGCTTAAGTTACTTTGATGGCTGCGATCTCGATAAGGAAGCACATTCTACATTATTGCCGCTTATTCTAAAAAGTTGATCATGTCATGTGTCGCAGCGCCTGGAGCAAGAATGCTCGACTTTAGCATGCGCATGCGCCATTTTAGCATTGTTGCTCGTTTTTTTTTGGTTGCTAACACCACAAATAAAGTCATGCAATGCATGATGTGTCGTACTAGAACGCACTGCAACATTGCTTGATGCGTGGATCCATAATCATATATACGTACATCCAATCGAACCGAGCGGCATCTCTTGTGCCACGTCTAGACGCGTACAGAAGCAGAACACGCTATACTCGCTAGCGCAGTATAATTAGCTAGCATAGATTCATATGCTACCTCGATAATGCAGTACATCATCTAAATACGACATGCGCGTCTCACATGCATGAGGTATACGTACACGATAGATAACAAAGACAAATAGATGCAACAAAGCTAGATAAGCGCCGCCGTTATTTTGCACAGCTAGGATACATTAAGATGACCATTGAAAACATTGAATTACTTCATTACATCCGTCTCACAGCTAGTAAGCATGCTGCGCGTCACAATCACACTGTCGGGCTATGTGTTGCAGGGGTTACACGTGCGCGCGCAGGATATACGAGTACGAGCTATGAGACTAACCCGAAAACAACGACTAGCCAGACGACGACGTATGATCAATTCTAAGTCATCAATGCTGCAGATAACATATATAGCTGTTAGAATGTTTCTCGCCGTAGTCGCGGCGATTGCATCGCCTCATTATTCAATATCTTCTTCGTCTTGGAGTCGCCTCTGGAGGCCCATTATTTCTTATGGCCAGGTGCCTTTTCTTCAGATCTCTTATACATCCCGGTGTAATCTGCAACTGCTTGAGCAGCAAGTCTGTTTCTCTTCCTATGCACGTAGCCCCTTCTAATCTAGCTTGCCCCCTTCCCTTGCCTCCTTGCTGCCGCCGTTTGTCGCGTCTCCAGCTGCTGCTGCTGCTGCTGCTGGCGCATTTTCAGAAGAGGAATCCTGCATGGTGTATAAAGTCATTGATACGTGCAAACTTACTACCGCAATTATAAGAAGAGTAATAACTATCATATTACCCCCCCCCGCCCCCTCCCCCTCCCCTTGTAACAGACAGCACCTGCTTGTCTCGATTCTGAGACGCTCCGAGCTGCCTCGGATCACCACTCTTCGTCCCCGGCGTAGTCGCCGTTCTCGGAGGATTTGAAGATGGGAAGGCATCATCGCCTGCGGGTGCGGCCGACGATGGAGGCGCGGCAGCGGGGGAGGGCACAGATGCGTCATTACCGGACGGCGCGCTTTGTGACGGCCTCTTCTTCTCTGCAGAACTACGAGGAGAGCCATCGGCGTCATTCGCCGCTGCCTCTTGTCGCAGTTGTTGTTTGGAGTGTTGCGACGACATCTTTTCCATGCTCCCGTGAGCCGGAGCGGCAGCTTCCAAGGCGCTGCTGCCTCCGGCAGCAACGGGAGGAGGAACCGGGGGGAGGGGGGGGGGGAGAGGAGGGGGCTGAAAACCCGTCATCATCGCAGCAGTAGCAGTGGTAGTATTTGAAGTGCTTGCGCTGTTCCCCTCCGTTGCGGCCGCGGCTGCAGCCCCGTAGGCCGCCGATGCGATGAGACTTGAGGCGATTTGCTGGATGAGGGGGGGGTAGCTTTGTAGGGAGGACAGGGACACCGGCATGCTTGGGAGCTGTGGAGGGGTGAGTTTGTTTCGTGGATTTAGCAACGAGCAGCAATAGGCTTTTTGGGATGGATGAAGATGCTTTGTACGGAAGTGTGTGTGTGTGTATACATATATATATATATATATATATATATATATATATATATATATTTACTTATGCGTTCATAATTATCCAATGAGTACCAACAGCAGCATGCGCACCACCGTCCTGCCATTCTTCCACCACCACAACGCCACGACGCTACAGCACAAGCAATCTGCATGGATAGCTCGCTTCCCCCCCCTCCCCCCCCTCTCTAAGGGATATGTTGATACCGTCAGACGAATGTCGCCGGTCTGCGGAATGTGCCCGTGGTGGATCCTTCGTCGCCCAATGCGCTTTGGGATCGAGTCGATGCATTGCACCTTCATTCGTACACATCGGAAGCAGGGCCTCTCTGCCTGGCACCTCACCTGATGACCGCCGCGCACACAGCCAGATGACCATCGTTTGTGAGTCTCTATACTCCATTCCTGTGCCCCCCCCCCCCCAGACCCCCCCCCCCGCCCCCCGCCCCCCCCCCCCCCCCCCCCCTCTGTGGGCGCCCCCCCCCCCCCCCCCCCCCATCTCGTTCCCTTCGTGTTGCGGTTTGTTAGTGTCGGCATATTTTGGGCGTTTTTCTCCGGGAATTTATATGTAGATATATAATGTATATATATAATGTATATATATATATATATATATATATATATTAATTATCACATAATATAGTAGCGGTCACCTTATCCTGCTTGCACCGAATGCAGGCGTTCTTTAGCCTCTTCTTATTCGTCCCCACGTAGCCAACGACGCGTCGCTTGCCCGGAGGCGCTCGTACCCCGAGAGCGGCGGCGGCAGCAGCGGCGGCAGCGGCCAGCGCCGCGCCGTTTTTGGCCAGGAAAGGGCTTGTTAGAGGCACCAACGAGGCAGCAGCGGCAGGCACTCTTTGAGCGGGGGTAGTCGCTAGAGCCGAGTTAACAGTCGATGGGGCTGCGGCTGTGAGGGGCTGGGCCAACGGCACGCCTCCCTGAGTTTAGTCAGTCCAAAGACTCTTGATCAGTACGAGGGGGAGGGGGGGGGAGGGGGAAGGGGATGGGTCGAATCGCGAACGATCAAGTATCTGTGCTCTCGTGAACAGTCCACTGAAGTTTATGTTATTTTATTTATCGGGGCGAGCACAAGATGATGGCATGGGAGAAGGGGGTGGGAGGGGGGGGGGAGGATAGCTGACATCCCTGAAGCTGCGACCTTTGCGTTTGATGATTTCCCTTCTCCTCCTCCTCCTCCTCCTTCCCCTTCTGCTGTGGCTTTCGTCTCGGTGGTGGCGACCGCAGTAGCAGCAGTCTTCGCAGCTCCGTCGGTGACCGCCGCTGCTGCTAATGCCGGCTTCTGCGTGTCTTTCCCATCCTTCGCAGTGGAGGTTGGTGGTGGCGGCGAGGCTTGCTTCTCCGACGGCTGCAGCACAGCACGAACTCCACCTGCCACGACGGGAGCGATGATAGGCCCTCTCATCGGTAGTTGCTGCTGCTGCCGCTGCCGCTGCCGCTGGTGGTGATGATGGATAGCAGCGACGTGCGCAGCTGCGGCCGCGGCCGCAGCTGCCTTCTTGCCAGTACCCCCCTTCTTCATGGCGGTGTCACATGCATGGAGAAGGGCCTGAGGATTGCGGTGATAATAGGGACGGAAGGAGGGGGGGGGGGGGTTAAGCAGCAGTAACACGGCGAAAAATAGCGAATGTTCATTGTGAAGTATCGTGAATTTGTTCTCTCTCTCTCTCTCTCTCTCTCTCTCTCTCTCTCTCTTCTGTCTGTCTGTGTGTGTGTGTGTGTGTGTGTGTGTGTGTGTGTGCGTGTGTGTGCGTGTGTGTGCGTGTTTCTTTGCATGAGCACACGCTTGTGTGTGCGAATTCGATGGGTACTACCTGCAAACCTCCGACTATTCTCGGGTCGGCCGCAGCAGCAACGGCAGCAGCGTTGAGTACATGCTGTTGTTGTTGTTGTTGTTGCTGCTGCTGCTTTGTTGTTCTTGGTACGATATTGTGGGCGCTCTTACTCCGCTTCGCACTTAGATCTGCAGTAGCAGGTAGTGTCGAAATTGCAGCGCCTTCACGGCCTCTTTTACGGACGTTTGGATTGCCCTTCTCTCCTGGCTCTTTGGATGACGTTGAAGGCGCTGTCGTGCCGTCTCCCGTCTTAGCATCGGCTCTGAAGAGAAAAACCATCGGAAGGGAAATTGTTCTCAGCGTCGCTCGCAGCCAGCACGCAAATGTAGATGAATATGCGGAGATTTCCACCACGGTGCTGCATGGGCTGCAGGGGAAGTATCATCTTCAACGATTTCACATATGCGTGCATTCGTTCCTAGTATCATTCTTGGTTCTCTCTTCTGTGGTTTGGACCCGCTCGTCAGCTCACCCCCCCCCCCCTCTACACATTCAAACAGAATCAGCCAAAAACATCAGGTACGAAGTCCTTCTCCCCCCCCACCTCCCCAATCCTTCACACTTTAAATTACGTGGCATCGATATCCATTCCTTTCGAGCCAGCGGGGAGAGGAAAGGGAGGAGGTGCCGGGAGGCCTGACGATGACGAAGACGCAGACGACGAAGCTACCGCAGCAGCCGCGGCAGCTGCAGCCGAAGGAGCCACGCTCGCCCCGGAAGAAACAGAAGCTGATCGTTAAGAAATTTGTCACACAAATTACCATCATCCTCTCATTAGTTGACCTCATAGAAACTCGGTGATGATAGCCATCATTTGCGCCAGGAGCGAGCCGCGCTGCTGCTACTACTACTACTACTACTACTACTACTACTCACGCCTACTTCCTTAAAATACTGCAAACAGGGCAGCGTGCAACACTTACATTATCGGCTACTACAGAGCCTCGATATGACATATATCGTGGTTGTGATTGTTGAAGGCATTAATGACCTGAAATAGCGGCCGCTATAGCCGCAGCAGCGGCGTTGATGAGCAGCGATGGAGCCGTACTCGCGCTGCTACCTTGCGCCCCGCTAGCGAGTAGCGCCGAGGAGGGGAGGGGGGAGGAGGAAGAGGAAGAAGAGGGAATAGAGGAAGATCGAACAACTTCTGCAGTAAGGGCTGAGAGGGGTCCGGCGAGAAGAGATGTCACAGCAGATGCTGCATTGGCGGAGGAGGAGGAGGAGGAGGAGGAGGAGAAGGAAGAACCAGTGAAGTTCCCCGACGCAGCGGCTATGCTTGCCCCGTACTCGGCTATGGCTGCCAGGGCCTTCCGGTCAAGTTTTAATGCTGTTTAGCAACGATGAATGAGAGGAGCACACACACACAGACACACACACACACACACACACACACACACACACACACATAGAGCTCGCCTTTCCCTCCTCCCACCCCCCTCCTCCTATTTCCTCTCTCTATTAACCGTACCTTCGCCTGACGGAGTATGAAGAATGGCTCCAGGAGCCGAGGGTGAGGGTATAAGAGGCATCATAGCAGCAGCAGCAGCAGCAGCAGCAGCGACAGCAGCAGCGGAAGATGCTGCAGCAGCACTGCTCGCACCTGCACTCGCCAGGGGGGAGGGAACGCTCGTAGCTGCACTATTTGGACGGGATGATCCCTCTGTCGCTGCCGCTGCTAGGTTACTTCTTACAGCGGGCGGGGGAGGGGAGGCAAGCGAGCTGGCTGTTACACTCGGTAAAAGTGCTGCATCACCACCACCACCACCACCACCGGCCACCAAGTGCACCTCGCTTTCCCTGCGCCTGCAACGAGTTGAAGAGGAGGTGAGGACTGGGATGATTATTCCCGAGCTACGATATAGATATGCCGTTGCGCTTTTCTCTATTTCTCTCTCCCTTCCTCGATTGGTGTGCGGCGCATGCGCGTGTATAATCCCATGCCCCGCCCACCGCGTAAATCGCAAGGATTAGCTAGGGAAGAAGCTCAAAGCACGATCAACCTCTTGACGAGCTCGTCCTTAGAAACAGCCCCTTTGAAGTGGTGAATCCGTTTCCTTCCGAGACGTCTTGGAACCTGAGGAGGAACGGCAGCAGCAGCAGCAGTAGCAGCAGCGAGTCAATTCGTATCGATGATGAGTTGGAGCAACTAGAACAGAGGTGCCGTCAAAATATCTCCTCCTCTCCTCTTCCCCACGCCTGGCCCTTTACTGCCTTTACTGACCGAGTCGACGCACTTGTCTCCCATTCCGCGTTTGACGCAGCGGGAGCATGGCCTCTTGGTGTCACATCGCGTCTTAGCCCTCTTGCATGCCACGCAGGCATTGCGTGCTCTCTTCTTCGAGGATTTGGATGATAGTGAGGACGGCGGCATGGTTGATGGAGACTGGGTGATACCGGGCTGCTTTACTCCCTGCTTGTTCGGAGAGGGGAGAGGGAAGGGCAGCGACGGGGGAAGGGGTGGTGGGGTTGTAGAGAGGCTTACTCCTCCTGGAAGATTATTTGCCAAGACAGCGCCAGACTGAGACAACGATGAAGGTGGCGGTGGCTGGGGTAGCGAGGGTGACGTTCCTTTTTCATCGTTAATTAGTGCGCACGAAGAAGAGCCAGCTGCGACTGCGGCTGAGACGTGATGTGGAAAAGAGAGATAGGGGGAGAATACAAGAAGAGAAGGCGGGAGAGAATGTTAGGGTACTGAGATCGATGCCACAACACCAAACCTTCGCCATTGCTACCTGTGCGGGGATCACAACCACTCTCGATTGGATCGCTTTTTGTTGATGATGATTCTGTAGATGTAGCACCCGCTTTCTCGGAGGAAAGTGACGAAGGCGCCTTCATTTCAGACGCCATTTTATCGCCCTGCGAGGTAGCCTGGGGTGCCCCTTTCTTGCCCCCCGTCATGGTATCGTCCTGCGGTGTATTCAATACGAAAATAGAGATGCAATTGATAAGGTCACGTGTACTCGGTTGCAAGCAGGAAAGTGAGAACACATTCTCCGGAATACTCCATCGGCGGACGGGCGTGGTGGCCGAAGAAAGAACATCTGATGGCTCTGACGCCGCAACAGCCATAACGGTTATTGAAACAAAATCGCTTCCTACCCCCTTTTGTGCATCTGTCCCCGTTCTATCTTTCGTCTTAGGCGGCTCCCCCGGGACAACAAGCTGCATGGGGTGGGCAGGTGTGTTGTCAATCGAGCTTGGTGAGGTGAGTATGAGAGGCACTTTGGGCTCCGGATCGGAACCCATGGCCTGCTGCCTTTGCACTTGTGCCGGCTCCCCTTCCCCTGCTAATCTATCTCCCAGTAACTCCTCCTCCACGGGGGCACACCCACTGTCGCCCTTCTTCGGTACGGAGTCCATTTTCACGGAGAGTCACGGGGAGCAGAGGGGGGTCAATTGAAGTCTAGTCTTAGCCTTCCGATACCGCTTGTCCACGGGTGGGGCATACATTGCCTGGATTTATATTTAAGAGACGAAATAAATGAAGTCGTTCGTGTGTAAACAGATATGATTTCCCACCACACTGTCCGACTCCTGCAACCACATTGAGCTTATTTCTTCCCTGTTGTGGCTTTGAGAATCTCCTTCTCGTCCGACATGTTTCCCGTAGCTCCGAAATAGGCTGAGTTTCTGGACAGAAGGAACCAATATCGACATTTTTTTGCAGGAATCACCTAGTCGTCCCATTGATAATAATGTACAATACATCTTACGACTTAAACACGCACAAGAACAGAGCTTTTTTTTTGGCACCAGTTTTCATCCCAAATCCGTTGAAACCTGGAAAATTTTCCGTCGAGCTGACATCCTGGAAAACTCGAAAATAGGACAAAAAGTTAGCCAAAATTCTCTGCAGGCTCTCGCGCTGACAGGCCTCCGTCTAGCCGTGGTTTCTCGTGAACAAAAAAAATCAGCCTAGCTCAGACAGCAACATCGCGTTGCAGCACGCGCCTGATGTTCAGATGGCATGTGGCAGGCGTGACTTGAGATCATTTCAATCGCTCCTGTTGAATCGCTCAATTCATTCATTCACTCATTCATGTCGAAAGTGCGTGTGCACGATCGACGCATTCCAGCAGCAGCATTGTCGATCGTCACAGCATGACAGCGCCGCATCGCACGCCATGCGCAGCACGCAGCAATGCTGGCGTGTGCAACGCTAGCGGAGCTGACTAGCTGGATGTGTAGGTGGTGCAGGTTTGCTAGTTTGCGATGCAATGTGGCTGCCCATGCATGTGCATGCGTGTGGTCACCAGCGATCGTCGCTATTCACTTTGTCCACGATGTTCGTGCGTGCATGGCGGCGCGTGAGACATCGCATGCAACACGCAGCTCAGCACAACATCCACAGTCAAGCCACGTCAGCACGTGTCCAACTAGACTTGCGCGTGCAAATGTCAATGCAACTAATAATGACCCACATGAGTCGTTTAGACACAGCATGTAGTCCACTGCACACGTCGCAGCACAGCACACGATCCAGAGGTGTGAATGCTCATCCAAGTACGCTAGTACGTGACACAGAAGCAACATGCATGAAAAATCTGATGTGATCAAATCAAAGTAGAAATGCAAGGCACTATCAACTAGGATGAAAAATCATGAGGCCTACCTAAGTGTAGCGAGTGAGAAACGTGTGGTACTGATTGGCAAGTCTGAAAAATCGATCGATCGGGACTACTTCATACGTGGCGGGGTTGAGTTTCGCCATGATCTGCTCTACCTTCATTACGGTAGACCACTCTCGGACGTGTATCGGTAAGAAATAGGGCCGTCGTTTGTTCAGCTGTGCCAGCATCTCGATGTCGGCCACCGCCTCGTCCACTGATCGTTCGGGGTCAAGGTAGTAATCGAAGCTTAAAAGGGAGCGATTCGATGCGCTATCGTAAACGTTGGTGAACGTTGGCCCGTAGCCGTTTAGAAACCCGTTTATGTCGGTGCGGTTCAGTTGGAAGTACTGCCGCACAACCGACTCGCTGAGTGTGGTGTCCCCGGTCACGGTGTGTTCCCCGTGCGTGGCAGAGGCATCGAACGCTACGAGATGGTGCAGATCCAGGGTTCTCATGGAGCGCTCGGTCGCCAAGAGTCTTGAGGGCAGGATTGAAGGAGGCACAGCTTTTGGGTAAATATATCCTGGGCCGGATAATGCAGCTACAAACGTGTCGTTTGGAGTCGCTTGCTCATAGAACATCTCCAGCAATACGGGCTGGATCTCGAGGTCGGGCATCATGACCTCCCATGCGTAAGGCAACACGCCCCTTCCCTCTTTGTTCCACGCTCCAAGCCCGAGCCCGTCAGTTTGTACCAACGTGATGAAAACCTCCTTGTCCACGGCATAAGAAGAAGAGGAGTCGGAGCGAGAGGATTCGCGCTGCTCTGGCCTCTCCCATTCCAAGCCCGGCGAATGGTTGTTCTTAAAGGTGTAGTTGGCGGGAAGCTTCACGTGAGTCATGAAGCTCAAGTTCGGGTTTGTGTTCAGCCCGTGGACTCTTCCTCCGTGCGAAGACGCCAGTGTCGTGAACGTATGCTCGTAGTCTTTGCAGTAGCTGTGCCAGCCCATCACGAGGAAATCGCCCTCCATCTCACCCAGAATCTCGGTCGCCAGGGGATACTCGTCGGCGCTTTCGACGCGGGTGTCGAGATCGGTGAAGAATGCCCTGTTAGACACGCCGAAATCCATCACCCCAGGCTTCATCGCGTTGTGGCAATCCCCCCCCGCCCACACTATCGCAGACCGGTTGCACTGGCCGAAGAGCTCCTCCCGCGCCCAGGAGTAAATCTTCGCGGGGGGCCATCCGCGAAATCGTCCGTTCAGGTTTTCGAGCTCGGGAAGGCCGTGCTTCTTCATGAGGGGCACCTGGCCTGCGGTCACCACGAGCGCATCCCTTGTCCCGGCGACGGTGTATGCAACTACAAGCGACTCCCTCACCTGCGGATCCCACACTACATATCCTTGGATCGATACGTTTAGGCTCTCCTTCGCCTCTAGAATTTGTGCTACAGCGTCTAATGGGCTCTTGAGCTCCTGGAAGGCAAATCCACGAGAAGACTCAAGGTAGGTCTTAACTGTGGCGGTGTAGCTAATGTCCCATCCTGCGGGGTACGTTAGGTATAGCGTGTGTGCGTTGCGGTTAGCCAAACCCTGCAGCCCGATGGCTAAGGCGTTCAGCTGAAAATCGACCGAGGAAAGAGTCCAATTGTTGGTCAAGTTGAGATTGTAGAGGAAACGATTCGCGGCGGCAGCAGGTCGGTCTGAACCCCTTGGTCCTCGGCCTGCTGAAGGCCTCGACGGCGAATAGTGGCGGTTGTCTTTGTGGACCTGTGAAGATTCCAGGTTTTGGCTCCTGGATTTCATTGGATTTCGATTTGCTGCCGACTCTACTCGCCGAGAGCTGGCAAGAGAAGAATTCTCCGTCTTTCGCACAAGGGAGCATGAGTACGATGCACGCGTCGGGGCCGTGCTGACCTGATAGCGGAGCACTTCCTGAGCGGCATCCTGTCCGCCGCTCACTTTGAGATCGTGGACCGCAGTCTCTTCGAATAGGCGCTGCGCCGATAGCATTTGTGTTCGGGCTTTGAAACGGATACCATCGTCCCCTTCGCTCGTGGTTGTGCACGAGCTGTTTCTCATATCGTACTCCACGCCAACGTAAACATTGTACGGCCAGACGCGACTCGCCACGGGGGAACATATTTCGCCAGCTTCGTTTTCCCCACTGATCTGGACAATGTCCTCGGTCACCACCTTCTGAGCTGAGTCAGCCCACGTCCTATTGATGTTCAGGAGGAGGGGGTGGGTCCGGTCCCTGGTAATTACGATGCTAGAAAGCTGTACCATTGGCAATTCAGGAGAACATCCCTCCGATGTAACTTCCCAGTGACCAAGGAAAACGCGGGGCACAGCAGCACACGCGTCCTTGGGGGCAAGGAGGGCGAGGAGGAGGGCAACCGCAACCGCCATGTCGCCCGTGAGGGAGGTGTTGCTGAGCTTCTTCGAGGAGTTATTTCCTCATACGGTTTTTTCCCTAATAATCATTGTCGCAACAAAATAATACACAAAAACGCCCTGCGATTACCAATCGGCACGGAGAAGTTTGAACACGCCAATTTGAAAAACATGGATGACATGAAAGGCGCTCGGGAGGTGAGAGCGCACGCAAGCGCGGCCTCCTAGTAGGCAGTACACGTACCGTTGTTTTGCTGGTTTCGGTGTCGCGAACGCCATGCTCTCAGTAAAAAAAATGGCCAAATCAGGGTGGGGGGAACCCGCGCGTATCCATGCCGCTGTCGTCGGTAGCCTACGTGCAAAATCCAATGGGTGATTGGAAAGATGAAGATCTTGGATCGGGACAAATGGAGGCCTCGGTGAGCGCATGAGTGTCGATTAGAAAACATGTGTGGCATGGTTGCGCCGCAGCGCGGGGGGGGCGACACGGATGTGTCGTAAGCTCTTCGCGGCCCATGGTTTTCGGCTTCATCTCTCCTCTCACCCGACACTAATCTCCAGGACTACCTATCTCCCTTGTGTATTTTCGAATGTTGCGTCGTTCCTTCTTCTCGTCGTCGTCGTCAGGTGCCGATGGAGATAAAGAACATGACCGTTATTCAGGATTTCAGGTGGTATCGAACGGCTGCTCCATGTGCCCCGACACCATCCAATCCATAAGCGCCACAGCTATGCATGAGAGATGGGGGACGAAGTCGCTTCTGATGGATTTCAGCAGCTGGGCGACAAAATCCCGTTTGTCGCTGATGATGTGATTATGATGTGATAATAGAGATAAAATCGGAAAGCCACCGACCGTAGATGCGGGCTTTAAGAACGAGATGGCGGCTCTCTTACGAAGGCTGCCCCAGGCTCTCAATAACGTGATTACCAAATTATGTTACGTTTATGTACTACGTCTGCATCCACATTATGAGACACACACAGATATGTAAAGAGTATGTGTGTGTGTGTGTGTGTGTGTGAGACAGAGAGAGAGAGAGAGAGAGAGAGAGAGAGAGAGGATTATTGTTCAGAGGCATTAATAGATTTTGTCGTACACGTGCGTGTGTGTGTGTTGTGTGTGTGTGTGTTGTGTCTCTTTGCTGGTCCGTTGTCCTGGGCGGCGGAAATACTCTTTCGCAGGCTTTGCTCCGTGTTTGTAGGAGGGAAAAGCTTACTCTTGCGGCCTTGAACGAGGTGAGACGCTGTTAGATGCACATCGCATTTCGATGCGTATCCTCTACAAATGAAACTTGCGACGGGTTTTATAAGCGTATTTACACATGATCCACAGATATACCTCCAGCTCGGGCACAGGGGAGAGGGTAAGTGCGATCATAAGCTCACCTGAAAGAAGATGCGATTCGTAGTTGAAAACAGAACAATAGCTACTGAATCCGACGACGGCTTTGCTTTCTACACCAAGGGGGTGGGATTCCCTTCGATTGCTCAGTATTATCGTAGTCATCATCATCATCGTCGTCATCATCATCATCATCATCATCATCATTGTCATCGTCATGGTAGTTGTCTTCGATTTTCCTCCTGCAGCCATCTTTTCGGACCGAAGTGGAAAGCAGAGGCGGGTGATGATCGCTCGGTCCAACATCACAATGGAGGTCGGCAGTTACTGTGGCATCGTGGTGCAATGCAAACCGCCGCCAAAGAGATCAAAGCGGCTAGCTGCCTGCGCGACTATATATATATATATATATATATATATATATATCCCATGTAAGCAGCGCTGATCTGATGATTGCGCGAACACGTGTGCAAGCATTTCATTTCACATATGATACGAATAATTGGAGGACTCCTTGCATCCTCAAAGCTCTTTTTTGACGTAGTTAAAAGATCGTTGCGATGATATGATGATATATGGCGCCCTTGTTCTTGCCGTTGTTTTGTGCGTGTATACGGTGCTGCTTCTCTTCCTCTTTCTCCTCCTCCTCCTCCTCCTCCTACTCCAAAACCACGCCGTACAAAGAACCTGGCGTTGTTCCGAGAGCTGTTTGAGGCTAATGAGCTAGCAATGGACTCGAAACGGGTAGTGCCGACCTCTCTCCCCACATATTGTCACTTACTCGAAAACACCACACATACAAACACATTCTATATATTTGCCATATAAAAATAAATAAATACATATATTTATATTATTTCTACACTAAGGTGGGCATTCCAGGGACTCTACACAGGTACGAAATGAGTATAGCCGTAGTAGTAGCAGCAGCCGCAGCAGCAGCAGCAGATATAGTACTCGCAGTTAGTATGCACTATGTTCATACGTGGATTTGTGCTGCATATGTAATCATCACACTGCCGCCTGCTCGACTTACAGACAGCCCCTTTGCTGCTGTGAAATCGGGATGCGCCAGAGAGCTAGAGGGAGAGAGGGAGGGAGAGAGAAAGAGAGAGAGGGAGCAGGGAAGGGGGCGGTGGAGGAATGGTTATGAGTACAGCATCTATATGTACATATTAGCTACATGTTTGACCCGTGATTGTGCAGGCTGAGCGTTATCACACACCCAGCTACAAAGCCGCAAAAGTGAGTAGAAGTAGTAGTAGCAGTAGTAGTAGTTGTTGTTGTTGTGTACTATGAGCTCAAGGATCAAAAGTTGATCTGCTAGCTTACGTGTATGATGCGTGTATGTGTGTGTGTGTGTGTGTGTGTGTGTGTGTGTGTGTGTTTTATTGTCTATTTGTTGTGTAATAAACGCAATAACGTGTAAGTGAAGTGGATCGATCCCTTTCTCTTTCTCCCCCTAATCCCCCCTCCCCATCTCTCTCTCTCTCTCTCTCTCTCTCTCTCTCTCTCACTCTCTCTGTATCTTTTCCTCTTTCTCATCCTTCCTTGAAGAGTCATTGGCGTGGCAGCACGTGTGGGACGTGTTGTGACCGGAATCGTGAGAAGAATGGCGCCATCAGTCATCTTCGATTCGAAGAAGAGCTTACTTCTCATCGGGGTAGATATTAATAGTGGAGGGAGAGAGGGAGAGGGCACAGAGAGAGAGAGAGAGAGAGAGAGAGAGAGAGAGAGGGAGAGAGAGCGCGATTCCTATAATGTCTTTAGTGGGGAAATTCCCCCTCCCTTCCCCCCTTCCTCATAGAGATAGTAGTATCAGAAAGACAGACAGAAGGAAGAACGGAGTGTGTGTGTGTGTGTGTGTGTGTGTGTATTTGTGTGCATTTGGGTTTGTGATGTAATGTGAGTTGCCTGATAATCGTGGAAGGTGGAGGAGGGGGCCAAAGAACACCAACGAGCTATAAACAGCAAAATGTTTTTAACTATTCCTTTTTATTTCACTTCCTTTCTAATTATCTCCAAAGCGGCCAGGAGTCGGAAAGACCACGGTTTTGCGTGAATTGGCGCGTATTCTCTCGGAACAAACGTAGTCGTCGCTAGGAGGGCTACAGAAGAGGGGATGTGTGGGGTTGGATACAACAAAGGCGGCAACGACGAATCATCCCGCATTGAGGATGATCGAATTTAATATTTCCTCTTTATTACCATCAACAACATCAAGAACATCATCATCATTATCATCATCACCAACATCATCATCGAATGTTCTATTTGCGGTTAATTTCAGGGAAGAGCGGAGTCTGAACGTGATTGTCGTTGATAAGACATGGTGTTTGTGCTGTTATAACTAAATGCCTTATCATCACCAGCACCACCACCACCACCACCACCACCACCACCACCATCATCATCATCATCATCATTATCGCTCCGCTACTCAATGAGAAGCTGATATTGACTCATGATTTATGTTTACACACACACACCACATCTGACACTACTTACTAGTTGAGATGTTACATAATTCTTCAGCGAAATAGGAGGTGCCGGTTTGGAACCCCACTATGCTATCGGTTCTGCTAGATGGATGCCGGTGATCAGGAACATCAATCCCGCCACTACCAATGTTTTTATTATTATATTATATTAAGAGAATACGGGAGGTGAAGTCTGTAAGATCTGACCATCAATATATATATATATATATATATATATATATATATATTATGTATATAATATGTATTGCTTTAGAGTAAGTTCTTTCTTGCTCCACCTCCCCCCTTCTCCCCCCCCCCATCCCCTTTGCACGTGGCCAACTATCATGGATCAGGTAGGAAAGCCTGGGATGCAAGCACGGATTATGTTAGAAGCCGTGGAGAACCAGTCCCCTCATGTCATCATCGTAGATGAGATCTCTACTGCGGAGGAGGTAGTTCGTGCTGTTTGCGAGCGTATGCGGTCGGTACCTATACAGCATGTTCACATTTCTGTCTGTCTGTATTTGAGTGTGTGTGTTTTGGTCGCGCAGCGTTTGCCGTTTGTGCATGGAGAAGCGTCATCATCATCTTCATTGGTTTTTATTGACGATCTGTAGGTCAATGCCGCACGCACAATTGCCCAGAGAGGGGTAGACAAACCAGAAAAGAGGAGAAGAGAAAACCCCATCGAGCGCGCCGCGGCGCACACGCAGCAGCACACACGCACACGTGCACACATGACCCCTCGTTGAAATCCGACCACTGGGCTCAGTGATAGTGATGATGTGTCCTTGAAGGTCCGCCTGATAGCAACCGTCCACGGCACGAACTTGGCAGAACTCATCAACTGTAATAAGATAATGAATTTTGCTACTCACTTACGTTTGCCATTGATTGGTACTACTACTACTACTACTACTACTACTACTACCGTATCTCTCACTCATGAATACGCATTATCTTCAGGCAATGAACGAGGAACTCTGCTTGGAGGCCAGACAAACGTGACGCTTACCGGTCGGTGAACCAGCAATAAATGACCAGCAATAGTTAGCATGGGGTTATCCGTTGGGAAATTCTACGCTTTCAACTTTGGCAGAATCCTCTTCTTCTTGTTCTTCTTATATTGTTGTTATTGTTCCAGATAAAGCTGCTAGCATGAGGCGGGACAAGCGAAAGACTGTGCCAAAACGGCGACGGGAGCCCGTTTTTGAAGCGGTCATCAGCCTTTGTTTGTATTTGTGTATGTTCAGAGAGAGAGAGAGAGAGAGAGAGAGAGAGCGAGACGGTGTACGTGGCCGAGTAATTTAATATAATATGCACCATGACACCATTGCCGCTTCTTCTTTCCTCGGTTTCTATCAATGTTGGGCGCGTCGTCGTCGCTGCCTGCATATGACAAGGAAAGGTGAATCTCCGATCTTCGCTCTGTGTGTTGATAGGCCTTAGAGCTACAGGAGAGAGAGCGGTGGATATATCACCCCGACACCATAAGCGCTGTGGACTCTTACTATGAAGGTAGTGGGATGTGAGTAGAGAAGCAAAAATTGTGAGAAAGGGCGAGAGCGAGAGCGAGCGAGCGAGAGAGAGAGAGAGAGAGAGAGAGAGAGAGAGAGAGAACGAGTTGCGACAAATAACAACGGGTGGAATCATCGACGCAGGTGTGCCAGTGGCCGCCGAGGAGTTTCGGCCGGTAAGTCGCTGTCATGTGTGTCTATCACGCGAGAGATAATTTGGGGATGTTTACTGATTCGTGTGCTCGGCAGGGGCTACGTGTCGCAATCGCTGCCGTTCCCGAAAACGACTCGGTTCGTTTCGAAAATAGCCCCCCCTCCCCACACCCCGCCTTAAACATGCAGCATGCGAGTTGGGTTGCATCATCTGACTATGTGTACTTTGACATTGTCGTGATGGGCGGGTGGCAGTTTCAGTACTCCTATGAATGCCGCACGGTGTTTCGGAAAGGCCGCCATAAGCATCACGCGAACAAAGGCAATGGCGACGTTGGAAGTGGTTTCGGGGACACGAGCAATGCAGCAGAACCTGCATTCTCTGAATCTGGTAGCTCTTAAAACAGATGGCGGCAAATGGAGCCTATTGATTATATTCTTTCTGATTCGAAAGCCTGCTGTCGTTTGGGATGTCGCACTAAAAGCAACCATGTGTTCTTTCCCAGTTTCGAGAGAGAGAGAGAGAGAGAGAGAGAGAGAGAGAGGAACAAAATATCCATCCCATCCTGGCCTGGGTTGTGTGCCCTTTGGCGTCGGGTATCGGCACGACGGAAAGCGAAATTCAGTCGATGCGTCGACCTACCGATGCGAATGATTCCCGAGCTTGCATGTCTGTCGCTCTGTTTTTGGTTTTGCTGCTCTCTGATCACGAAGGCTGTGGTGGTGTTCGTAGGGTTTGGAGACTCGTTCTCGGGGGGGGGGCAGAGTAATGCGCGTGGCCGGAGATTTCACCATGGCTCCGATGGCGGATTTACGGGTCGGAGGAGTCAGCACCATCCTAAAAAGGGCAATCGTGGTACGTAACCCTATGGAGCGGCTGCTGCTGCTGCAGCGTCTTTTAACGCTAGATTCACTCGGAATAACCAAAACTCGCTCGTACAAGCAGTAATACATCGTTATTGTGCGTCGTGCATCGTGGCATTAATTCATGTGTGTCTTAATGTACTACAGGTAAGTGGGGGCACAAACCGCGGAAGTAGCCCCAGTGCAAACCACACCGGATGTAGTTATCTAACATCCATAACGTATCAGTAAACACACTGGAGAATATATATATATATATATATATATATATATATTATACAGTGTGTTTTTATGTTCGCACAAAAATTAGTTGTAAGGCATGCTGCTCCACGCATTGCTATACCACAATCCGAATGGTGATGATAACAGCAAGTGCTGAATATTGGTCATATAGTCAGAATTCATACTGCGAGCTGCGTTCAGGTGTTGACCAGTACATATACCAGCTTCCATGCTAATCCATGCACACAGCCGGCCCTGACTGCACAAAACATCTTGCGATTGTCTTGTGTTTGTCTCGTGTTGTCATTGCATATGAGACATGTGCCTGGTGACATCGAAGTCCAGTCAGCTAGCCATGTGCGCGGGCAACCGATTTGTTCCCATACTAGCATACAGCATACATTGCACCTATGCAATCATGGCCACTACACACACACACGCATGTATGCAACATCTGTGCATGGTTTCATCTTGGGTGTGCTTGGCTTGTTGAACAATTAGACACATCGTCATGAGACGGATGATGACGTAACGACGACGTGCAGCTAAAAAGTTCCAATGGTTTTCCCAATGTAGCTACAAAGCAGCGGCTGCAGCGCTCATGATGTGCCTGTCATGTCG
Organism: Bigelowiella natans CCMP2755; assembly: GCA_000320545.1. NCBI lineage: Eukaryota > Cercozoa > Chlorarachniophyceae > Bigelowiella > Bigelowiella natans. The sequence goes on along the minus strand of ADNK01003115.1, from coordinate 10,093 downwards.
CCATTGATGGTGAGCGCTAGCCCCGTGTCGTGACACAATGATGCACACATTTGCCGAACGTGAAAAGGTGCAATGCATCTTTGTGCTTGCGATGCGTGCGTGCACACAGCATGCACGACACTCCTCGATCAAGGCACAACATTTAATGACCCGAAAAACGCTGCTACATGTTGACGCATTGCCAGTGCTCGCACTACCGCCGCAGTGATTCTTGTCACGCACCAACAATGTGCAAATCTCGACCACTCCGCTGTGTGCAAACGCGCACGTATCATCTAGATCATGATTCCACATCATTCGTCGCGGTGTGTTAATTTATTGCTAGTTAATCATGAGTCGGCCTTTCCCACGTACTCCTCCGTCTCCACCTTTGTGATGGCATATCGGTTATCATCGCGTATTATGCGAAGCTGGCGAGCACATTGCTCGCTACGACGCCCATGTTTCTACACTGGCAGGCGAGAGACTGCATCAATGCGGCAACATTACCTTGATTTGGATCTTCGTTCCTGCCTCCACAAACTTCGCACAGCCTGTGATCACCCTCCCATTGACCGTGGTAGCTATTTAAGCACAAATGTTTCATAGATCCAACGGTCGCATCAAGGCAAAGAGAGGAACACAGTACATTTTTTCGCAGAAAATAGGAGAAAGCGGCGAAAATTCAAATAAACGGCGGTTCGGTGTGAGCCCCGTACTTAGGTCCTGTCTATCTCCTTCCGCTAGCGAACAACAGAAATATCGAAGATATTGTGCGGCCAAGGCTGAGTCATCTTCAATATTAACTAACCGGTTAGCTTTTCGGCTGTAGCACGTCCAGCCGCCGCGCTCCCAGTCACAGATTGTACCTGAACGATGGGAATAAGGATTAGTTGGGAGAGCAGGGGCGGTGAGCGGGGGGGCTTCTGAGCTCCCTCTGTTGCGTGTGCGTGCGACACGACGGAGATCATTTGCGCACGTAGTTGTGGTAGTAGCTTCTAACCTCCACATCGGCAAAAGTTGGTATCTCGGCCCACACCTAACAGCACATCAGGAAAAGCAAAAATTGCACCGTGATTATTCGGATCAAAGCTTGTAGAAGCGGATCAAAGCTTGTAGAAGCGGCGACGTTTTCGCTGAGGGTTGACGGTGAAAGAGCTGTCGCGTCTGTGCTTGCCCTACCAGTGATAGTCCATCTTCGGTTGCCCTCACCTCTAGCTGGGTGTTAGAAATAGGAGATCAGTTTGTTGTTGTTGTTGTTGGCGGTGGTGGTGGTGCACCAATCGTGGCGGTATCGATCGTGTGTCCCGCAAAAAAAATCGATTGCGATTATGAAAGAGATTCAGCTAGAATTGGCGCTCCCACCCTACTCGTAGGGTTGAGGCGAAAGCACAGAAATGGACGCAATGCACATATTTGTAACTTCGGGTGTGCAACTACCTCCTCCCCAGCGGAAACGTAGTACCTGTAGTTCCCAAGAATCTAAGGAGAGAAAGGGAAAGGAGGGAGGGAGACAGGAAGGAGGGGAGAATAACAGCCAACATTTCAACGAAACTTTACGGAATTCTTCCTGAAAGGATTGGCCAGACCAAACAATATGCATACACACACACATACACACAACCCCCCCCCCCCCCCTTTCCTCTCTCTCTCTCTCTCTCTCTCTCTCTCTCTCTCCATACATATATATATATATATATATATATATATATGTTATGTACACATCCCTTACATCAGCGGGTGCGGCAATCTGCTCGAAAGAATCTGGATCCATGAAGTACACCTCGTTATCTGCGAAACGTGGGATGACAAGAGGACAACGACGCAACGAAGATATCAAGAGGGAGACGGGGGAGGGGGGGAAGCAGCCGCCACACAAGGGACGTGATTCTTTGAGGAAAAGCTGTGATGTTCCGCCCACCACCCACCGTCTTCGTAAAGGTATTGCATATCGAGCCTTTTCAACTCGACGAGCTCCACTTTTTCCCCCGACCGGAGTCTGTAACATGGAGGAGGAAGAGCAATAACTCACGTATGCGCTCGTTGGGAAGATGCGGTCGCGTGCGAAAAGGATGCGCGCTGAGGAGAGAAACCTTGCCGAGTGCTTCTTGTTGTTTGAAATCGCACGCATGTCCACCTGCATAAGAGAGAGAGAGAGGGGGGGGGGGGGGGGTAAGGGATTCTCAAAATTGATGGACTAGCCTGCTTCACTAATATATAAGGAAATTGTTTTATTCTCAAGATGTACGGCTTAATTCCTTATTTTGAACCAATAGTAATAAATGACCACGTAGAAATTGGAGCCGCGTCCCTGCATTGTGGTTTCAATTTTTTCCACCTACGCATATGTGGGGGGGATGCAAAGAAATTTTATAGCGTCCTATTTCTTAGGTGTGCACTCTCCGTGGGGCTGCGTTGGGCTGAAACAGACCGACGTTGCCGATTTATTGTGCTATGAGGTACAATCACTCACTTTGCACATTTGCTGTTTGTATTGGAGGATGTTTCCTACGGATATTTCCTGGCTCTTTATCTGCCGCCATCGTCGCTGGATCTAGATGATGATGGGTGGAGCAGTTACGATTGACACTCACCACGTGAAGGCACATGTGTGGTCATTTTTCGCGAATTGCGCTGCTGAAATGAATATATGCTTTGATCGGTTCTAGCCTGACATTGTCGAAGGGAGAGAAGAAAGGTTTTGCAGTCCGTGTCAAACCAGCACGCGTCCCACCCCCCTTCACGGTTCGGAGCCAGCAGAAGCCAGGAACTCTCATGTCGACCAGCCGGCTTTGCGTGCTCGCACCCAGACACCAATTGTTCGAAATTCTTCCGATATCATCCGCGGCCGAGGCAAGGTCCCTTTTTGCATTTGTGCGACAAAGTTCTACTGATGTCGCTGTATGTTTTACCAGTGTATTTCCATGAAAAAGAGCACTTCCCAGAAGGAGCTGAAAGCCCCCTAAAATAATAAATAGTCACGAGTCGCGAGGAACTTTCCTCCCAGATATTTCGAAATGGTGAATAATTTAGGTTGTCGCACATAAAAAACACAGGTGATTTGGGCTGAAGGGTATTTTCCTACCCCCAGACGACGTGGGCACAGATTTGACAGCACATAGCCACGCAGGCGTACCCCCCCACCAGACCAGCTACAGCTCAACAGAAACAATGAGTTCGGAACAACTTCCACAGTTTGAAATTGGGATCATCGGAGGCAGCGGCCTCTATAAGGTGGTTTTGAAATCGCGTGGACGTTCTCTCTCTCTCTCTCTCTCTCTCTCTCTCTCTCTCTGTGCGTGTGTGTGTGTGAGGGGGAATTGTCGAAAACAGCTATTGAATTAACCATCTTGTTTGACACCGACAGATGGATGACTTGAAGAACAAAAAGGAGTATAAGTTTACCACTCCATTCGGTGACCCATCCGATGCATATATTGGTGGCGAGATCAACGGTATCAAGGTACCTCTCAACGACTGATATCTGAGCGGCCTCGAAATGCCTTATAATGCCCTCGAAAAGCCCAAAATAATGGTGTATCCGGACACGTCAGGTTGTCTTCCTTGCAAGGCACGCCCGCGGCCACAAGTTTCTCCCTCACGAACTACCTTTTCAAGCCAACATCTACGGGATGAAAATGCTTGGCGTGAAGTATATCTTCTCTTGCTCCGGTAAGATGTGAGAGTGAGAGAAAGAGATGAGTAGTGTATTTTTGACTGAGCCGATTGGTCAGATATAAGACGGCGTACACCTATACCATCTCATCCCCCCCCCCCCCCCCTCCCTGTTAGCTGTTGGATCCCTCCAAGAAAAGCACAAGCCTATGGACATGGTGGTCATCGATCAGTTTATAGACAAGACAAAGGAGCGTCCTCTCACTTTCTTCGGTATCACGCATTCTCATGATTCCTTGCCCCGAGTGGGTCAAGTAAAGCTTTGAGCAAGTATAGGTGGTTGTTTTATTCTTTTTGTATCGTGTCTTCTCTCTTTTTCTACTCGCAGGCAAGGGGCTATGCGCGCACGTGCCGTTTGCTTATCCCATCGCTCCAGAGGTTGGCTTCTTCGTGCACTCTGCCAACAATCTGCACTATTCATTAGCATATGCGTGCGTTCAAGGCCAGCTTCGTTTTTTGTCTGACTGCATTTTTTTTAAGTACTTCATGTGCTTGCATCTCTGGAGGTTGAGGTTTCTTGATGATTGTGACGAGGGCGTGTGGTGTTTGACGAACAAATTACGATAGTTGGCCGATATCGTGTACAAGTGCGCGAGCGGGATTGAGATGAAGGACGTCAACGTACACAAAGGTGTGGCGTCTGACACCTCGAACGGGCTGGGGAATCTGAAGAGAGGGATCCATTTTCGTCATCGTCATCGTCATCATTATCATCATCATCATCAACTCGAAGACATTCTTCTCAGTCGTCACTGCCATCTGTTTTCAGCTGTTACTACGACAGTGTAAGATAGTTACAACTTAACCCAACTCTGCTCCTCCCGTCCCCCTCCCCTTTAGGAGGCACCTATGTGTGCATGGAAGGGCCACAATTCAGCACTAGGGCAGAGTCTCTCTTGCATAGATCCTGGGTATGTGGATGGCATGCCGAGTTAGATTGATAACTTAAACACACACACACACACACACACAAAGTAACAAACAGTAAGTTAATATATACTAATATAAGTCTCTTCTAATGTGAATATGCATGCCTAATTAGGGAGCGAACGTCATCGGTATGACCAACTCCACCGAAGCCAGACTTGCGATGGAAGTACGAAGCAAGAAAAGATAGGAGGGGGGGGGGGGGGGGGGGGGCAGTGCAGGGCAGAGTAGGAGGCAAGGATAATAACACACATTAGGAAAAAGGAAATTAAGGGAGAGAAAGAAAGCTATAATCAATCGAGTATCAAAGATGTGTCTGTCATTATCATTACTTCTAGAAGCGCTAGTGACAATAGCGTTTGGTGTGCGTTGCAGGCTGAGATCGCCTACGCAACTCTAGCTATGGTTACCGACTATGATTGCTGGAGGGAGGAGGAAGAGGAGGTGATAGATGATAAATGTCATCGTAGTAGCAGTAGCAGCAGTAGCAGCAGTAGTAGCAGTAGTAGCAGTAGTAAGGGGGGGGGGGCACCCATCCTCCGCTTCCATGCGAATAATGATCATCATTATGATCATCATCATCACCGCCATCTCAACCAGGTTAATGTCGCTGACGTCATCACCTACCTGAAGAAGAACGCCGCCAACGCCCAGAAGGTAAGGACAATAAGAGAGAGAGAGAGAGAGAGAGAGAGAGAGAGAGCAGGCGCATAGTGGGGCTAAGGAGAGGAAGATGACAAATCCATAGCATTCAAGATGCAATAACCCCATACTGATATCCGCCCACTCCCCTGTTGTAGATCGTCGCAGCTGTGGTGACTGAATTGGGAAAGAGCCCGGTGAGTTATATGTTACATACACTATATGTGTGTGTGTGTATGACACGATTACCACCATCGTTGCCTTTTATCATCCACGCTAAGCTCGACCCCTCCACATATTCATCCTTCTCATCGCCCGCAGCCCAAATGCGCTGTCCACGATGCTCTCAAGTTCGCGTTCCTCGGTGATGTCAACGTCCTGGCGAAGGAGGTGAGACCGAAATTGAAAACAAGGCCAAAATGAGACATGAGGGACTTTCATCAATTTTGACTATGGTGAGGGGAATAGAGGGCTGATAGACTATTTCAAACGACGGCGGGAGGAGATTGACTGTCACAGGACAAATAATCATCTTGGTTGTTTGTGCTTAGAAGCTCCAGCTAGCTCTATAATATCGTCGTTGAATTGACTCTCCTTTCCCATCGAAACCATACCCTGCAGGAGCACAAAAAAAGTCTTGGGGCGATCTTGAAGAAGTACTTGCAATTGGAGAGAGGGAGGGCAAGAATGTTGGTGGTGATGGTGATAGGACAGGATGTTGCATTTTCCCATGCTCAATTGGATTTCGCGTCAATTTCATGTTGCAGCCTGATGCGAAGCATTCATGCATGTTGTATCTACCTCAGGTACCTCAAGGCTTAGATGAGGTCGTTAACTGATATTAAAATCAGTTTTAGCACGGGAAATGCCATGTGCGGAAAGCAATTTAGCAGGCACATGTGCTGTCAAACATTACCCATGAATGTTTCTGTGTATTCATCGGAAGCTCTTAATTAAGAATTCTGTGCCCTCCATTTACACATCATGCTCTTTCGACCGCCCCTGCTAGCCTGGCATGGCACGTGCTTGAAGTACTAGCGCTAAACTTGAAAATTCTCGCTACTGGTGCTGGTCTAGCGGTCTCTGCTAGCAAGCTAGCAAGCGCTACATCTAAATGTGCGGCGTATAGTGTAGTGATCGCCGTTGCATACACTAGATACAGAGACAATCTGTCGCCGAAATGTTACACAAGAATGCCGCACACTGTGGATGCAATCGAGACATCATGCGCAAGCCATGCTAGCATAAATCACAACAGAAAATAAACAGCACGGCCACATGGTATTGGTCTAACAATATATTGCGATGCGCACGCTTAGCTTGGTTAATAGACATGCCGCGCATTAATTTATACATACATGATGCGCATTATAGCATATGATAGATGCATTGCCTACATCTCGTAACAATGTAGTGAAATTACTTGAAGGCGGCTGCGAAGCACAGACTTGTGTTGCACAGCACAACTACATTGGATGGCAATTGAAACGGCTTAATCAACTTAATAGATAAGTCTCATATGAAACACATAAAATCGCAGAACCTAACGCCGTACCCGCAGCTTTACATATATATATTTTCCATATACATATATAATATTATATAATATATATATATATATATATATATATATGTGTGTATAATATATATGCCTTTGCTGTACATATAGCACAGATTAATTTGACTTTCAGATGAAAATTTGCTGGCCGATATACTACTCTACACGCCAGCCGATAGTCTCTAGATCCTATTTGCATGGTTGTTGACGATGGAATAAGGATGATATGACTCCACAACAACGATCACTGCCCACCCCCAAGGCGATTACGTAGTGCGACATGAGGGCGCAGCTCCATGGGAATGTTCGAACAGTCAATCGTTCGACCGGTATCAACACCATTATCAGTCATATATATTCTTGATTTCTTTAGAGAGCTCCATTCTTCGAAAGCTCTAATCAGCCCTGCCAGGACCTCGTCTTCATACTCCATGATGATTTCCATCGCCCCGTTAATCCCAAGCAACTGAGGCGATACCGAGGCGAAAATCTTCCGACGCCGGCACTTCCTCTCCCCTAGAGCATCCATGAAAGGACTAAGGAAGGCTCTACGAAGATGGTACTCGTGGAGATTTCTGACGCCACTCATGAATGGACGCGGAAATATATCGAATCCGCACGGAACGTTCTCACTGTCGGGGTCCACGTTCCAATAGTCGAACACCAGAGAGGTTATCCATTTAGTCGCCTCGGAGTGATAGCTTTTCCCCTCCCAGTCAATCGATTCCAGTAGCTCTTGTGCCTGGGTCCACCGTAAGAGTGGCTTATTGCGAACCACGAATCGGTGGAAGCCGTCTACGTCTCCGTCCCCCAACAGCGTTTCTATTCTCTTCATTTCCCGGTTACTCGCACGACCAAGATCGCCCACGGCACGGCTCACAATTTGTCTTGCGTCCGGCCAGGGAAAGTCTGCTGAGAGACAGGCAGAGCACTTCCCTCCTTTGTTTGCGCAGTATTTGCCGCACATTCTGCAGTATATCCAAACTTTCCTCATTTCTTCGTCCGCAATACCAACGATCTCATCTATGCTCTTGAGTTCACTCAGCGCAGGCCCATTACTGAAACATCTTTCTATCTGATAGCTCAGGGACGAGAGCTTCCGTTGAATCCGAGAAGTAAGCTCGCTCTTCAAAGCTGAGACTTCCTTACAATCATCACCAAGCTCGGATGAGCTGGCATCTTCCTCCTTTGCTCGTTCTCCGGGAAATCTTTCTAATGTTTTGGCCCTCTTTTGATAACGAGGGTCAACCTCTCCCCCACGTTTGCGTTTGTTTCTTGATGTATCCTCGACTGGCCTTTTGGAAGTGGATGGAGACGAAAGCGTAGCCTGCACAAACCTTTCGAGATCACTCATTTAACTTCTGCTAAAAATCCTTGCCTCTTGAGTAGCAATCGAGGTGGATGATATCCTCGCAGTTAACGTGTTTTTTTAAAAAACCCCACCCCTGCCTGAAGCTGCAACTGCGGCGAGGGGAAAGGAAAATGGGGGGGATTGAAATTTGCGGGAAAGACTTCCTGAGAAAGAGCTCCGGCCAGAAATGAATTTAATTCTGAAACCGATTGAAAAAAAATCAGGAAAATGCAAGAAGGTAGAACGATTTTCTGTAGTTTTCCTTGCGACTTGATGTCTCGAGGGAGCATCTACCGTAAGAGCAAAGATCTAATTTTGTCTTGCGACAGATCCTTGGATGCTGCCGCAGGCCCTGATTCATCAGTGTTTCAGTATCGCCACAATTTGTTCGGAAAAGTTTCCGTCAAGAAAGGAACCCAAAAATGCAAAAGAAATGCAATCGAATTATCATTAGCGACAGGGAAGTACTTTGCAGTAACGAAATGGAACGGCGATCGTCAAAAATCGTTGACGTCTGATTCCGTGGCTTAGTTGCCTTCTGAGGCACCGATCCCCCATGCACAGCATTTAAGAATCATTTTAACTGATGGAAAGACAATTAGGTTCGCCAATAACTTGAGTATAAGAGCAGCCGCACTGTTATAATTCTACGTGAGTATGAGGGCTCCAGAGGACTCGGTCCAATCCCTACCACCTGACACAAATGTACGAAATAAGACTGAGAACGACGCAAATTTAGAGTTACTGACGACCCGGGAGAGATTGACCAAGGTTATGACACGCCATGCCGGTGAGTGTTCGCTCAAGTTCCAGAACATTCGGATGCAAGTTGCAGTGCCTTGGTGGATGCCGGAGTTTGCAACTCCGGGGGTCCCCGGTGAGACAAAGCAGATTCTGAGGGGTGTGAGCGCCCATGCTTCCTCAGGACAGGTCATTTTAAAAATGAATACAAGATGAAAACGACGAATGAAAATACTAACAATTTTTGGGCGTGGAAATCATTGATAGGTATTAGCCATCATCGGAGCTTCAGGATCAGGAAAAACAACGCTCCTTGATCGGCTAGCCAACGTTGACATGATTCCTGGAGGTGATGGCGAGTCATGGGATTGATTATCCGTTTCCTTTTTTTTAGAATCTAGAGACCATGATATTTTGCTTATCGCAGGTGAATGGTCAGGAAAGATAACCGTAAACTCCGCCGATTTAACTAACGAAGTCTTTCGTCGTAATTGCGCTTACATTCATCAGGTAAATGCTGCGTCCTGTGCATGCGGAAGAGATTTGCAAGTTTTTAGCGTCAGCCTCAAATAATGAATTTTATGATGAACAACACCAACTTGATTTAATACCTCGAAAGGACGACCGTCTGTGGGGGGCGCTGACGGTCTACGAGAACCTCCAAATCGCCTCGCAGCTGTACAACGCAAACTGCTCTCCAGAACAGAGAGAGGGTCGCATAGAGGAAGTATTAGAGGCCACCGGATTGACATCGTGCAAACACAATAAGGTGCTACGCATCCTGAAATCCCTCGGCGCACATGACCGTCCTCTTCATCCCCGCTCCCTCCCTAAATTCACTATGTTCACCACTGGGAAAGGCTAACGTGACCGTTCGTATAGGTGGGGAATGTGCTGATAAAGGGAATATCCGGAGGGCAACGTCGTAGGGTGTCAATTGCTGTAGAGCTGATGGGATCCGCTCAGGTACAAATGCATAAGTATATGATAGTATTGTATGCGGGTATACATGTTTATTTAAGTACCCACCCACCCACTTACATACCGACACACACAAATCTTGGCACTCATATTTGTGAAAGTCATTCGTTTTTACGTATATATATATATATATATATATATATATATATATATATGTGTGTGTGTGTGTGTGTGAGAGAGAGAGAGAGAGAGAGAGAAAGAGAGAGAGAAAGAGAGAGAGAGAGAGAGAGTGTGTATAT
>ADNK01003116.1:0-30120 GCA_000320545.1 Bigelowiella natans CCMP2755 | reverse complement strand
CGCTGATATATGTGGGCTTTGCGGCTCTGCCTGGCATGTTTTTACAGAATCGTGTGGGTGATGGTGGGGGGTATGCAGGATGTGGTGCAATTAGTATGGTACATTCAAATGCCGTGAGGTCGTATAACATATATATATATATATATATATATATATATATATATTATGCACTCTATTTTCAGTTGTTGCCTCGTTTTGCCCAAGCCTTTGCGGAGCTTCTTGCCACGATTAGATCGCAGTACCCGCTAGCATGGTAGTGCGTGCATGCTTTGTCTAGCTCTAGCCGGGAAGAGAAGGAGGAGAGGAAGGATCGAACGACGAAGAGAAATTGGAGACTATAGCAAACGGGAGAGGGCGGTGAAGAGAGTGGTTTGGGGTTAATGGATGTTTCCCTATGCGCCCTTCTCATCATCATTATCATCACCATCAATACTATCATCACCCGCAGCAGCAGCAGCAGCAGCATCATCCATCTCGTTGTTGATGATCCTTCTCACCCACAGGATAGTCCTTGTTCCGTGGAAAGAGCAACAGATCGAAGTAATAACCCGCAAAGAGAGCGAGCGAGCAAACAAGAACAACAACAACAATAACAACACCAACAACAACAACAACCACTGACACGTCGTCGCCAGAATCATCAGCATTACGATGCCCTCTCTACTTGTTACCTTTTCCACATCTGCTGATGATGATGTTCCTGCTGTTGTTGTTGTACGCACCATGACGATATACCAGGGAATGCATGCGGGGCTCGATCTGTACCAAAACCGGCTCCGCTCCCAGGCGGATGACACCGACGCCGACGACCGAGTGATCCTTCAAGTGCTCGATCAATCCAAATGGCCGCAGTCGTATAGAGGCTGCGAAAACCATCCGGGGCCTCTAGGTGGCAAGATAGATGGGAGAGGGGGGAGGGGAGGGGAGGGGGGGGGGGGCATCTTGGATATCATCATCATCATCATCATCGTCACCATCAATACTGTCTTACGGATGCACGTTGTTTGCCACTCGATCGATTAGGGCACAAGGACTACGCAAAGCAGATCGCACCGACGATAGAGAGCTTGCTCGGATGGCAACCGACTCTGCTCCACTCCTACATGTTCAATAGATGAGGAGGGGGAGGAGGAGGAGGAGGCAATGGGGATGGTGGGGGGGGAGAAAGAAGAAGATTAAGACGAAAAATAAGAAGGCCTGCTCCGCACTACAAACCGTAGTGTACCTTCATAAGATGACAAGCCGGAGGGAAAACAGTCAATCTGCCGCTCACGTCTCTTATGAACAATGGCAGCTAGCTCGTATTCGCTTCCCCCCCCTCCCCCGGTTTTGCTTGCCTACTACCCACACGAACACCAGAGCGAGGGGGCCGTCCGCAACATTATCAATAGCAGGCCGTAGCCTCTTCTCAATCGTCATCATAGGTAGGTATATCACCATCCCTTCTCTCCCACGCGTCTCTAGCAGCTAGCCAGCATCATCCCCATTCTGAATTGTTCCAAGTTATAAGGACGAAGAAGTAGTACCTATCAATTAATAGCAGCAGCACCAATGTTGTTGGTTATCATGGTGTGTACGTACGCACTTGTGATAATAGACACAGTAATATCATATATAGTGTTGCTGCACAAGTAGATGTAGTTTTGGCCAAATTTGGCTGCTATGTGCTAGCTCCTGCGCTTGATGGCGATGTCGTCACAAATGCCAAACTACATGCAGATGCAATGGTTGCGCTGCATATAGGCAACGATGCACTCTCATCCTCACATGTGTGCAGCACAGGCATCCAGACATCTAGACATGCTAGCATGTGGGAATAGCTAGATTATGATGGCTAGACAGGCGGTGCAACAATACATTGTTCAAAATTCTTTAATAGTCATGTTAGCTACTTAATGCAGCTTTGCATAGATGAGCTAGGCTAGTACGGCTATGCGTGAAAATTCAACACATTCGTTACAATCGTGTTATTATTGCGGCGTAGCCCTGTGACTCTATTCAATGCAATATAATGTACATATATTGTATTACTTGTCTATCATTAATGACGATGCAATGAATCGATCGCGTCAAGATCAGAGCAAAAGAGAGCTATCTAGATACGCCCTCGTTCGTGATAAAAGAGCTATCTAACGAGGGCCTATCTAGCTATCTAGATATGCGCTCATTGCCATGTAAGGTGGCATTTTTCTGTTCATTCGAGATGTGTGCCTACATCACCAATCATAATGCTTGTAAGTAGTTTTATTGAGCCTGTAACTGAACGTATAGAGCACACTTACAAGTATAGTCACGAGACTAGGTCATGTCAAGAGATATCAATCTGCAGCACATCATCTAAATGTGCAGCAGAAATTTAGGTTTCAACCCAGTGCTCGTTATCCGGAGACAGTCGTTTCAGGCTTTAAAGAACATTTTCATTTATTAGTCTATAAGTCATATTTATGGTGCGTTTGTCGCATAACGCGATCACTAAAAGTAGCCGCCTATAGCTTGGTAGAGGCGGATATTATCTCGTATAGAATTGATGAAACGATGCATGTCTTGAGTGTCGGCCTCCCTCTCGGACACCGATCTGAACTCGATATTACACCATACTTTCTGCGCGTCCACGCCCACGATACAGCACCGCAGCCGCTCAGCACTTTCTCCGTTCGTGCCTCGGAGGTTTTGCATGCTTTTTAAGCTGGTGCTGACGATTTCTACATCGACAATTCCTGCTAGGCTGCCCATTCCCTCGTCGAATTTTGGATGGTTTCCGGCCCTACGATGTGGATAACAAATTCATTTATAAATAAATATTGACATGTATGGATAATCATATAAATTTTATACGTGTGTATACATTATTTAGCGCGCGCATAAACACTCACTATCATCACATAATATTAGTCAAATAAAATGCATGTAAGGCCACCATCATGTCTACGCAAATTGTTCCGACAGCCTACCTCATCGCAGCTACTGCTTCATGAAGTTTGTGGATCGAAGGCCCATAGAGGAGGATGGCTCGATGGTGATGTGGGGAGGGGGCAAATCTCAAGAGGCGGACAAAGCATTTCTCCCACTTTTTGTCGCCGACCATTCGTTTCTATGAGAGTAACAAACAATGCAAGAAAAACATGAATCCTTTCGTCTTCACACGCCTGTGTAACCTCCGCCCCGCCCCTCCATCTCTCCCACCCACGACATTCGCGCTTCTCACCTCAACCGCATGCTGGACTTCGAGAATACGCTTGGCCTGTGCAACCACCCTTTGCTTGCTCGAGGCAACTGCATTTCCTTCCTTTTCTTCTCGGTGTATCTGCTGCTGGTGTTGCATATAGGCGATTTCGTAAACTTCTCTCAAAGCTCTGAGATCTGCGGTGCTGCAGCGCTTCCTCGCCGTGGCAAGCTGCGCAGCATGCGCGGGGAATTCACGATATGGGGAGGGGGCCTGCTGGCGATCTCCAGCTGAATTTGTGCAAGTGTCTGGAATAAAAGAGTCTTTTATGCCGTCGCTGCTTCTTCTCCCCTCGCCATCGCTACGAGATTCTCTTGACCCCGCTCGTGAAAGATTCCCTCCCTCCACGTCCTCATCCTCCCCCCCTCCCCCCCCTCTCCGCCGGAAGCTATCGTCGAAGATTGTCTCCTGGAGACCGAGAGGCCCGAGGTCATCATGGTAGAGAATCGGATTGGACACGTTCTCCAGGGGCGATGCCTCTATTTTCACCACTCTTCGATTTCGTGAGGCGGTTGTATTGTTCCCCTCATTATCACAGAGCACTTCGCCCGTTGTCATAATCCCGCGAGCAGCAGGAGACGCGCGTCCGTCCATGAGAATGTTGACATTTGCCACTATCTCATCCGCCTTTCCGCCCCCCGCTCGTTCATCCCTGTTCCCCTTCTGCGCTTTGACGACTTCCCTTCTTCCGTCGGTATCGTTGTCGTCACCTTTCTTCTCCCCCCCCCTCTTTTTTATTCTAACCATGGAGATGGGCGAGGCGGTTGCCATGGAAGAAATCGTGGCCGGGAGGAAGGAGGCACGTCTACTGCTGCCCGTGCGAGCACCCCCCTTCTCCTTCTGCCAGTTGTTGTGCTGATGATGCAGATGAGGATGATAGTGGCTGGCTGCTGCAGCCTCAGTGCTACTACTGTCGGTGCCAGGGGGGGGGTCGAAGAAGCCAGGCTCGAGAGGATTTGCACGCCTTGAACGTTCCGATGATAGCTTCCTTGACATCGTCCCAAATGCGTCTGAGATGGTATCGACGATGATGTTGAGAACGGAGCGTGCTCTTGGTCTGGATGGAGGACTGTGCTTTCGGCTACGAGCACGGCCTGCCGCACCTCGTGAGCTGCGAGAGCTTCTGGAGCTCTGTGCAGAAGACTCTCCGGGAGACCTATGTACAACAACGACGACGTCGATGGGGGAATCTGACGCTGCTCTCTCTCTCTCTCTCTCTCTCTCTCTCTCTCTCTCTCACTCACTCACACACACACACACACACACACATTTAAAATGCCCGCAGAAGATGACTATTATATTGAAAAGTTGCCAATTTTTTCCCTGAAGAGAGAGTTGGGGGAAAGGGGAGGGGGGGGGGAAGCTTACATCCTCCCCCGATGCAGGCCTTTGCGCATGTTTTGCATGTGGTGCCTTTCCTCCTTAGCATCGATGTGAATGATGGGAGACTTGGGCAGGCCACTACTCGTAAAGCCTACCTCCCCTCTCCCACCGCCTGGCTGCTGCTGCTGCTGCTGCTGCTGCTTCTGCTTGCTGTCTTGAGCATGCAGTTTCGCCCTGCTCATAGCTCCCCGACTAATAGCCCTGCTTTGACCACGAACATGAGCTTTGCTAGGAGAGCCAATGTCGTCCTCAGGAGGCAAAAAGCAGCCTAAATATGTGGCAAGACACACACTGTATACTGCCTTCTTCAGGCGGTGTTCCATCGCTTCCAGCCGGTAGTAGTGCGTTCCTAGTGAAAGCTTGGCTCCTGTAAAAACCACGAGCACGTATTTAGCATTAAGGGGCGGTTGTTTTTCTTTCAAACAGCATCACAGGGCCGCGAGAACGCGCCTGGTTCAGTCAGAAAGAAGAAAGTCAGAAAGAAGAAAGGAAGCAAATGAAGGGAAGCCAGTGTTCACCGATGACTGCCGCGCCGAGAAGCAGGGAGAAGCGGAACGTGAAGCTGCGCACGTCCTCAATCGAAGCCTCTTGCATGATGGGCCCTGCCGTCAGAACGAACATGGGAATCGCTTGGAGAACTAGCAAGCTCACATCAGTCGATAGTAGATGCCTGGACAAACAAAGGGGAGGAAAGAGAGAGTGAATGAATAAGTAAAATATATGCAAGATGCATAACGTAAAATCTTTCTCTCTCTCTCGTGTGTGTGTGTGTGTGTGTGCGTTTTCGCATTCAGACTGATGTTAGGCCAGAGGCCAAAATCGACACACCTCTCCCTATGATAGCGGATAATGCCCTTCATCAGCGAATCTGTTAAGCGCGGAGGTATTTCGTCGGGGTCCACAACTTCATCCTTGCCCACATACGCGTTGTAAGGCTTCAGCAGCACTTCAAACACCTGCGTTTTGGGGGACGGAGGGTGATGGGAAGGCAGGAAAAAATAAGAACGAACTACATGCGAAAGATGCCGAAAGGTACGATTCCTTCGACGGACGACAAACTGCTACATCGCACAAGGAAACGGCCTGGAAAGGGGGGTTTGGGGGGTTGGCGACGGGATTTCCACCTCGCTCCATTCCTTATTTTTCTTGGGGGCACAGGCGGAGGCTGCCTTCTTGTCATAAACGGCGTGGAATTCAGGAAACATCTCCCCCAGCTTCGGATAGTGCGTCTTCCCTAGAGCCATGGCCACAAGCTGCTCTTCAGGTTCCAAGCCCTTTGTGATGTTCCCCGCCCCAGTTTCAGTGCTGGCTTGATCGTGCAGCCGCAGCAGCTCCTTCGCGTTCTCCCAGACCGAGAAAAGGGTGGCGAGGCCGCCAATGATGAGCACCACAATCACCGGATACACGTAGTTGCTAAGCTGACTGTTGGCTAGCACGATATTGACGAACGTCGCGATGTCCTGAGGGAAAGGTATGAGAGGGGGGAGGGGGACAAAAGGAAGCAGAAATGGAGACAGCTTCTCAAATTTGTAGGATCTTTTCATCTTTTTGAAAACAACAGAGGATTGGGCGTCATTAGCACTAAAAACTTTCTTGTTGTGCGAATTCGCGGGTTTTACCCAAGCCCGCAACCTTCTGCTCGATGCTGAGAGTTAGTTTTATCACGAACTAACCGTCGCGTAGTTGAGAACATCGCCGACGATGCCAGCCGTGATGATTAGCGTATCTTTCAGCAATGTCCGAAACGTCTGTTTTCCAAGAGGGCGTTTTGTCGAGGAAAGAAAAGGGGTTGGATTAAGGAACTAGTGTTTTCGATACGGGAATGGTGGCGTGCTCTTTGGCGCAGTGGCAAACACTTCTTTCAACACGTAAATCTCAGAGAGCCCGCACTGTCCCCGAAGATACCTTTTTGGCGGCTTTCGACGTGCACGTGAAGTAAAGGACGATCATCAGTACAAATAGGCAACCTGAAGAGTCAAGTAAGCACAAGCGAGCAAAAACAATCAAAAGCGAACCGTTGACACCGTTGTCCTCATTTTCCTCCTCCTATCCTTTTTCGGATATCTTCCTAATTTCTGATAATTCTCATGTTCATCGACTACTCCTCTCCCCCCCCCCCCCCCCCCCCCCCCCCACCCCTCTCAGCAGCATCGTCGGTACCTGTTGGGCAGTACTGTCCTGCATTGCACGGTACCTCTTGGTTGGGATTCGGGCAATATGACCTGTATTTATGCGGCAAAGAGGAAATAAAAGAAAAACGATCGATTATTATCTTATGCTGGGATCGGAAACCCTAAAGGCTTTCCAACTGAAAGTTTCCCTAACTTGCACTTATCAAATCTCATTCTGTTTGCACTATGCTCTTTGATTATGTTGCGGACTGGTTTGCTCCTTTTCTCTCTTTGAGCACGAGGGGGAGAACGAATTTAGTGTGTGGTTCATATCCGCTATTCACAGTTGGGAATTTAAATATTTCCATCGACACGTACCCTGCGGTGCAATTGGACGGCGACGTTGCTCCGCTTTCGCAGTATTGCCTGCGAAACAAGATACGATTAAGAAACGAATTAATCTGCATAGCTATGGCGCTTTTGATTCCATCCTTCAATTCCACCCGTCGGCCTCTCCCTCCCCTCTTATTACCCGAGACTACAGCCGATCTTGATGGTAGCGTTGGGACAAAAGTAGCCATTGGGACATGGGGCACTTTGCGAAGTTCCTAGTGTGGACGATACTTAATTCATTCCGTTTGCGCGCGGGCATGTGTGTGGGTACTAAGTGTACTATACTCTCCTGCAAGGGGAAAAGATAGAGAGATAAATTCTGCAGCATTTTCCTCTCCTACGCTAATAAGATCCACGGATTCGCTCCAAAAATTTGCTAAAGAAAGCGCAACACACTCTCCTAGATTTCATCTCAACCACAATAAATCGCTACCTTCAGGGCAAAAGAGGGAGTCGATGCATGCCGTTCTCTCTGAGGGGGTGGGGCAGACGTATCCAGCGTCGCAGAGACTGGGTTCCGTGACTCCTTCTGGGCAGTACTGGCCTACGGAACAGGCCTGCGACACCGACGACATCCGCATTAACATATGGTGACATTTTTATGTATAATGCCGTCATTATTAATCAAGGGTGCTATCGCCACGCGCCTACCGTCTGAACGCCTGACGTGACGTTGCAGTAGAAGCCTCTTCTGCATGGCGTCTCGGAGAAAGAACCGGCCGGGCAGACTTGATTTTCTGGACATCTGTGGGATGGAGAAGGAAGCGGAGGAATAAGAGGGAAGGACGCAAAAACGATGGGGGAGAAATAAAGATCTTCACCTATTTTATTACAACGGCCGCTGTCATACATGATAACACATGAATCGCTAGGATGCATTCTTTCAATGTTCTCTTGTGCCCCGATTCCCAGCCTACCCATCCCCCCGGCCGCCTTTGTTGTCTACTACATAGCATCTATCAACTTGCCTGATCGCAACGCTAGTATTCTTGCAGACAAAACCGACGGGGCACTGGTTGAGGGAATCCGATCCAGCAGGACAATAGTACCTCCACACACACACACACAGGTAGAAAAGATCAAATACCCAAACTACTTAAAAAGGTAACCCCCCCCCCCTCCCCATAGGTCGATACTGGAAAAATGAATGGAGGGGTGCAAAGTAGCTAGCTCTACCCGACGACACACGAAGTCTGATTCTCCGGCTCCGGGCAAGACTGCAGGAAACGACCGGAGAAGAAGTTTGGGGGGGAGGAGGTGGAGAAAAAGGTTAGAAAGCCTTTCGAATTGGGTTTGAGTATGTACTAGCAAAATATCGAAAAGCTGATTGTCTTGGGGTCAATGGCCGTGTTTCAAGATATAGTTGGTCTTTGCTGTACCATCAACGTTTATAGCTCTAACGCCGCTCTCTTATGAATAACCCAACGTTTGCTGGCGAGCAAGATGCCCAAGAGCTGCACGCTGCACGCTGCATCTCGTAATGATGGTGTCTACAACAGTAGGATCTCTCTCCTATCACACCTGTATTGTAGTGCTCGTGGTACAGAAATGACTGGGGGGGCACAGCTCTAAGGAGGACTGTCGGCCGGGGCTTCATTGGTAGTGCCATAAGAAGAAATGAAGGGAGAATTAGACCGAGTCAGAGAGAGCACCAACCGATTTGGATATTATTCACATCTATTGAGAGACATTCGATAGCATACTACTACCAGTATGAGCCATTATTGGGACACGTGTATATCTCCGTCGTGTCAGGGCAGTAAAAGCCTGGAGGGCAGTCAACTCTGCTCAAGTATGGCATTTCACAAAAATACACGTCAGGCAAATTGCTGATTCATTCGAGAAGTTGTTGCGATATTCTTGGGCTCTCCTCCACTGGAATGCACGCAGTGGTGACCAGATTGTTAGGACATATCAGCGGCTAACAAAAAAGCCTTAGAGATATCATGATCTCGACCACACCGTAAGCGCAACATTCCTGATAATCTCTCGTCGCCCCCCTCCCCCCCCCGCTTCCTTAATCATACCTTGTGGTAGAATTCCTCGGGCAATAGTCCCCGTTGGAGCATTGGCTGCAAGAGATGCTTGATGCTGACCACCGGCGGAAAGGAGGAAGGGGGGAGGGTTAATTGGTGTAGAGAGGGAAGGGGGCAACATCAGCCATTTAGTATGTTAAGGACGACCCAAATAGCAAACTGCCGCTATAGCGAGCTATTTCCATGTTCACGGTAGCATAGGGACGATAGGAAATTCAAAATATCGCTTTGTGTAAATTCCGATGAGCATTAGTTGCATTTGCGGCGGAAGAGGCGGGGGTACTTAAAATAAAAGGAGTAAAAGGACCTCACGTGCAACCTACGAACTGTTTTGGTTTCTGCGTGTTATTATATCTGTTGTCGTGATGATCAGGAGAGTCGAAACATACCAGGAGCGCCGAAAAAGCCTCCATTGCACGTGCATTCACTGAGAGAATGCGCTGTCGAAGTTGTCGTATTGGAAGCCAGAGGGCAAGGGTTGCGGATAGCTGTGAAAAAGCGTATACATCAAAAGTACGGGAAAAACGTAGTTTTCAGTTGATAGGAGCTTGCGTAGATGTGTCGGGGTGGGTGGGGGCAGGAGCTTGATATGTTGTTAGGTTTGTGCGTTGATGCTCTATTGTTGAGTATGGGCAGTATCATTGGTGGATGATGTCGAAGCGACTCAGGAACCAGGCTTGACCCAAAATGAAACGAAGTTGAGAATTGGCATTCAATTCTTCTGACGGTCTGTCTACATAATGCCTTGTCTGTGCATGTGCAGGCCAAAAGCAGGCTAGCTAAATTCAGTATCATCCATCACCTCCATCGCAATAAGCGGCATATCCACAGATTTGACACCTTCCGAGGCCATCTCTATAATGACCTGATTCAAATGGGGTCAGAGGATGCTCGGACAAATAAGAAATTTCCATCATTCTTCCCCTCTCGTAATCCCCCCCCCCGCCCTCCTTAATTAGGCGGCGAGGCTGGAACCACTTAGCGACAACGGTAAAGTATAGTTTCTCTCTTTCGAGGAAGAGCATTGGATTTTCTCTCTCATTCTGTTCAAAGCGTAGTTTTGAGTGGAGATGGTGGAGATGTGCAACGCAATGACGTATGTGGTAGCGACAGAGATTATGATGGCGACGGCGGTCATACTAACCAAGAGTGCACGTTTCGGGAGAGGCCGTGGGAGTTCCCGTTGATGGAGACACCGCTATGAGCAAGGAAAGATACGAAGTAGAAGCAACCATTTTCTTAATCGTTTTCATGTACAGATATCACCCTGCCTAGGCATGTTATCTTTCAGGATTTGTAATAGTAAATGTTCGTTACACGGTGCGTTGGTGAAGGGGCTTAGACTTGGTCCCGATGTTTGCTGAAGAATGGATGGGAGTGAAGAAGGGGAGGGGGTTACAACGATCAAATTTTGCTTTTGTTTCCTGCAAGGATTGTTTGGGAGGACAACAATGTGGGGAACGGCTATTCTCCTACTTTATTACTAATCGCCGTGTTTCCGAGTCGAAAATAAACAAGAGCGTGGATTGAAAATGGGTAGAATTGGTGGAGAGGAGATATTATTCGTATGTAAAGATCAAGGCAAAACGATACCGGCGACACAGTAACTGGGCTGTTCGTAGTGGGAGCGATCGTTGTCGGACTACAGCTCGATGGATTCGCTATGATTAATAAACAGGGCTCCTTTCAGTAGCTATATCGACAGAATAGGCCATGCTTCATTTTAGTTCTGATTTCTCTCCGCCTTCGGCATCGCCGTGCGCTGTACCTGTTGTGGTTGTTGGAGCCATAGATGTCGGGCTGTTGGTGGTCGGTGCTTGCGACGTCTTCACATTCGATATTAGAGCAACAAAACACAACGAAAAGGATGTTATCTTTGGAAGAGGTGGGAAGAGGAAAACGGCACAGGAAAGCAGCACCCCTGTAACTAAAGGCTTCAGTATCAGTAAGATCAGGCAACGTCGAAACAAATCACACAGCTCCATGAGGTTGCGCGATAGATCTCCCAATTACTGCCTCCCCCTCATCATCCCTCCCTCCTCTCCCCCATTCGCGCGAAGACTCTTACAATTGGTGCAACATAGCCCGAGGAAAATCAGAAAATCAGAAAACCAGTCTTTTCTCGATCTACTGTTTCTGTGTCCAGAAAATATTGGTTTCAAGTTTGTTTATTACCGGGCTCACGGAGGAGGGGGATGCTGACACGGGAGACAACGTAATTGGAGATAGCGACGGCGCATTCGTGACAGGAGAGTTCGTAGAGGGGGAGAGCGAGGATGGAGAATGAGTCGATGGCGACAAGGACGTTGGGTTCAATGTCGGGAGAATAGTGGAAGGATGCGCAGAAACCGGATGTGCACTCGTTGGATGAATTGTTACTACGGGGATAATATGAGTTATTGTTCGTAGCGTCGTCAAACAATCACATGATCGAAGAACATGAAGAGGATAAAGAAGAAGGAAGGAGATACAATGAGGTTGATTTGTGACACACGGGTCGAGTCTGTTGTCACAAACTTAGCACGATGAATGGAAATTTGGGTTCTTGGATTTTCATCGCGCAACTTATAGATGAGCTTTGTCTACCAAGAATTCCTTGAGACGAAAATTTCCATTGTTGTGCAAGCAGCTTACAAAATTTCTTATTATTTTCTATATTGGGATTTGAAAATTGCATCGTCCGGTAAAACGAATTCACAACCACAAACTACTGAAAGGGTGACGACACCGCTTGCCTCAGGTAAACATGTGCAGAAACCTGGAGAAAGGGAGCTTGGACTCAGGCTAGAGGGGGCCGTGCTTGATGGAGCCAACTATGTGCAAAGGGCAGTAAATATATAAAGTAGATTGTAAGAAAATGAAAATTTAAGAACCAGTTCCCTTCTTAGTAATATTACCGACGAAGGACTGCATGTCGATGGACTTACTGTCACCGGAGAAGTTGTGGGGGTTTGTGAGCTTGGATGTAGTGTTGCTGGCGAGAGCGTGGTCGGGCTGACAGTACTTGGTGTATTGCTGGGAGTTGCCTGAAGGAAGACGCATACAACAAAGCCATCATGAATTTCGACGCAGTTTCACTGGGTTCGAACTAGTCTTTCAAGCCTCCGTTCTTTATTAAACATATTGGGGGGGAAGAAAGTCATTGCAGCATTTTCGGCCCCATCGATAAGGAACGCGTCACTGAGGCTATACTCCAATTTCTTCGTCCCCCAACGGGTCAAACAGAGAACGTACAAAGATAATTGTCATGAATCTTAGATTTCTAAACTCTTAATCCAAAATTGCTAATTCTGGTACTACCGAAGGGCATTTGGAAGGCGAGATAGATGGACATAAAGTAGGCGAAATTAAGGGCGTGTCAGTGCTTGGCTGTGCTGTATGGGGAGCTGAGGAAGGACATGATGAAGGGCTAGACGAAGGGCAAGCCGAGGATGGGCATGTACTCGATGGAGAGAATGAAGGAGAGGATGACGGGCATGATGTGGGGTTAGATGAGGTGGGATTCAGTGTTTGCGGTGAGGGGGTTCCAGGAGAAATTGTCACAGGATTAAGCGTTGAAGGACATGCTGTGGTCGGAGATGCTGTGACAGGGGAATCTGTGATGGGCGATGCACTTGAGGGGGATGGGTTAGATGTGGGACCCGAAGTGGCGTTGACAGAAGCTACGGCTGAGAAGAACACTACCAAGTACAACTTGTTTCCAAGCGGTAGCATATTCGAAGAAGCCCAAACAATTTAGACCTCGCTTCGTGATGCTGCAGTGTTTACTTGTTTCACTCCCTTGGGATTTGTCCGAGAAAGGGCCGAGTGGTGTTCAGTGGGCTCTAAGGGAGGGAGCATCACACATCCAGGTCGGTCGGTCCTCTGTCAAAAGGTAGCAGAGATCTGTCAGAGTAACTCCGAACTTCTGAAATTTGAAACGCCAGGATAAACGTCGCGAAAAGGTGCCGTCTTATTAATACGACATCCTAGGACATCCGCAAGTTTCCATATTTTGCATATTTGTATACTTACGTCTGAACAGGAAATGTGGTCTATCCCATCACGAGAATGGTGACATATCGCTACGAGTAGAATCGAATACAGATAGATCTACTGTCTTGTCGCCGTCGCCAAACCGTATGTTTTAATTGTCCCGTCGCATTAGCTACCTCGTCGACACAAAATTCTAAAAAATAGCAAGTTCTCGAGGTTGTCGCAGGTGTGAAACTGATCCCGCTCAGGGTCTACCGTTTGAAATTTTCCGTATCAGCCACACAACCCACACAATCCACACAATACCAAAAACCCATTCATCCGTTCATTCACGAGCTTGCAATACACACACTCACTCACGGGAGCTTACTCAACACGTTCCAGCGAGAAACCACAGCTGTGGAAATTGTAGACTACAGCTCTGTGCATGAAATTTTGCTGCAGTAACTTTGCATCGCCGTCTTTATCCCAATCCGTGTTCCTCGTGATTGCAATTGCAAGCGTGGCTGTCTCATCACTAATTTTGGGCTCGAAAACACTTACAGCAAGCCGTATCAATTTTGCCACTCGGGCCCGGTACGCATTAGTCGCACAAACAATTTCAGCAGCTCGTATCCAAACCCCAATAATTGGAACATCGCCCTATCTTTCCTCGTCCGTCAACTCAATCGGTTCCTATTGCAAAGCGCAGCAAAACCCGGGACTACATACACAACGATTCAATAACATGCCAACATTAGAAGTGAGCAAGGCCGGAGAAGTAGATGTAAATGGCCAATATAAGGCTAAAGACCCAAAAGAGGTTCCTTCGGGATTCGCAGCAACATGCAACAAGATGATGTGGGACCCTAGTAGCACATGGAACGAATTATCCGACCAAAAAAAGCTCTGGTTTGAAGCAGGTTACACAATCTGAAGAACTCTTGCTAATTATTTTCACATGATGTTTTTTTTAAACTTGATGCTCTCCTGATTAATTCGTTCACGAGCAACCTTTTTCCCAGAAAACGGAAGCTACATTTACTGGAATCGTTCAGACGGCCGCTGGTGGATGGATGGCCCCAGTGGTGCAGGACTGTACATAGTGAAAAATTCAAACGATCTTCCGCCTACTAGCGGTTGGCAAGCACTGAGAGGATCTAAGGCCCCTTTGCCGGAAATCAAGCTGAGTTGACCTTAATTAGATAATATGACGTTACATGGCACTCATTTTGAATAAATTAGGCAGAATGCATTAGCTGTTACTACGGGCTATAACTTCGACGCAAAATTGCGCTGTATATCGCAATAGCAGTAAAGAAATATGCATGTCAAGTACCTTTCTTAATGAACTTCAAACAATTTATCCGTGACATGCAATAACACTAACATATGTTATACACCTACATCATTCCTATTGTATGTTACATCATTCCTATTGTATGCTCGGGTTCAATGTTGTGCATTAATATCTACATAAACTGGCATGTTGGGCTGAAATGAATTCATCATCGTACTAGCGCACATGGCGTTGCGTGCTCGCCAACTGCTACGCGCACGTGTGCGCGATGTCATCCTCGTTCACGCACTGATGCGTCCTGCGCATTGCACTGCATGGCGTTGTACCGACATCATGCTGCAATGACGTGACCAGTGAGTGCTGTGGAACGACCAACGTTCAGACATGCTAGCACACTAGAATGGCCATCTAGCCGGCCAACAATTGCATGTCTAGATGTGGATGGCTCGAACGGATGCCTTCCGTCGTAGTGACGTGCGTACATGAGCTGATGTCGCATCTTGCAAGCGGCGGTGTGCGAAGGCAACAATTGACGTGCTGGTGAGACACGCTGGCACGATGTCTCCATTGCTGGATTGGTCCAAGATGCAAAACACCGTCAATGCCAGAATGGGCAAACAATTTGATGAACAGAACATTGTCATTGCTGGGTTGTTATTGTCGTCATCATTTTTGCACGCGCGACGTTGCCGTCACACTTTCGTGGAAACATGGCTTGTGATGCAAACCAACGCTGAAGAAGTGGAAGCACCGCCGTGCATGAACAATGAACAATGATGACAAGCTGCGTTTCCAAAACGTTGCAAGACACTTGCAGTGTGCGAAATGCAGTGCTTCGAACCAGCTTGCTGTGCATGGGCCCCGATGACGTCCCCACATCTGAACTTGAATTGAACTTGGTGTGATGACTGCACTCCCAAAACGTTTCGTGATGTTCACAAAGTGCGAAACGCAGTGCCTCGAGCTGAATCCAGCGAGGTCCAATTACAGGCACGACGCCATGACAATGCTGCAACACTCGCTGCGAACGTGTGTTGGCTCGTGCACAAAGTGAAACAAAAAGGAACCAAAAATGGCATGATGAACTCCAGCCACTCCTCCGTTCCCAGTTTCATTGTCTTTTGTGCGTGGTCTTTGCCAACTTCAGGACCATGACTTCTCTGTGCAAACGCACCCCGAAATCCTGCCGTGATGGTTCACTCATGCTTGGAGATCACCAAGCAGCAAGACCACCACACCTGCGAACCCCAAGCGAACAACCCCGTGGACCACACCTTCGTGCTGGCTGGCTGGCGTGGTCCGCTTCACACCCACCACCACATCCCCGGCTTTTGCAGAGACATTGCCCTCGCTGGAAGGCATGAAGATTGGGGGAGGATGCATTCTTCCTTCTCAGTCCACTTGGACAACGAGCTTCGCATTGACCACAACGTCCCCGGCTTTTGCGGAGACTTTGCCCCAACCATTGCAATCAGAAGCACGAGCTTCACGCCAATCTCAACGTCCCCGGCCTCAACGGAGACATTGCAAAACTGGATGGCATGAAGTTGGAGGAGGGCACCTTCATCCTGACGGGATTCACAGATTCATCCGGGATGAACCTTGTGCAGGTCCGAAAATCCTTCACTTGGCAGCCAATTCGCCGGTGACCTGCCCCACCGGTGAACAGGAATGTGGTGCAAAGATGAGGGGAAAAGCCACCCTCGCAACCGAAAATCCCCCCGCCCATCACCACTTCGGCGGATGCAACTTTGAATCTTGGATGCAGATCCAAACATCCTTGATCAGGCAACCGAGTCACCGGTAGCTGGGGCGACAAATCTGTCCATCCCACCAGTGAATTCCAGTCGGAATTTTTTCATTTCACTGAAAAGGGTTCATTTGTCATACGAATGCAGGCCATTTTCCACATTGCGATAAAATAAAATATATTCGCTCCGGGGAAGTTTGAATTTTGAATGGGGAGCAACCTACTCCTGCTTGCGCTCATTGCGCTCTTGCCTTCGCAGAGCGTCTCTGTCCAGTGGAAGGCCGAGGATTCTAGCGTCCTTTTGGAGGGCCAGGTAACATTACTCCGCCACAATCGAGACCGACGATGATGCAATCTATTTGCGTGTATGTGTTTTTAGACTCAGGCAGTGAGAAATCTAGGGGAATGCGAGGGACATGGCTGTCAAAAGAGTCTTGGTTGTGAAAATAAGGGGCGTAGAAAGTGCTGCTTAAGAGGCCACTGCGTGAGCCTTACCGACTTCTTTGAGAATCTCTCCAAGCCGGAGTTCGAACCAATCAACGTTGTGGAGACACGGAAGCTCAGAAAGCCTCCAGTCCAAACGGGAAGACAGATTAACTCCAACAATTCCTCCCCCAGCATATATGGTAAGTTCACGACGGCAAAAAGCTTTTATGGAAACAGCGAAAAGCCGGACCAACCGCCCAAAGTCGTAGTCGAGATTGGTGGGCCTGACAGCATCCGTAAAGGATCCTATAAGACAGATGGCTTGGGAACTATCACGTACGCGAAGGACCCAAACACAATTGAAGTTGAACTTGAGAGGCTTAGCCCTAATGACAATCCTATTGGAGATCCAAGCCAGTTGAACGAGGGAGAACCTTTGATGACGCGTGCCGTAGAAACTCAAGACTCCCAGACGCTCACTCCGGAAACCTTGGCAGAGGACGACCCCGAGGGATCTAAGGTAAAGTCGATCATGCAGCGCTTCAATAAGGAGTATAAAAACAATGTGCAGAATGGTGTAAGGCCTACAAAGAAGGAGATTCCAGCCAGCAACACAAAACCGATTAAGAATACTCCGGATGAGGGAAATAAGAAAAGCAAGCTGCAGGAAATAGCGAGGAAGCGTTTGGAGGAACACCTAAAAAAAGAAGAAGCGAGAAGGAGAGAACACATAGAGAAGGATATAACTAGAGTCGATGAAGGTGCTCAGAGCAAGATTAATACGATCAAGGAATCTGCGGACGAGGCAAGGAAAAAAAATCTACGTGCAATTGCAGAGAAGCGGACGGCAAAATACCTGCAAGGGGAAAGTCAAATTTACGCTAAAACAGCAGAGAAGGAACTTAACAAGCTAGAGCAAAAAATACGGAGTGGCGAAGAGGTTGCTACGACGCAAGGTGTGATGCAAGGCAACATCGATCCTGATTTCTCCGAGCACTCAACACCCCAAGTCACGCTCACTGACCAGGAATTCCGCAGAATCCGCTCGAAATTCTTCGAGTTCAACCCATTCCAAATCGAGGCGAGCGAGGTGGTGGAGATTGGGGAGGAATTCAAAAGAATGATTGGCGCGGGGGGGCAGTATGGCCCTATCGTCCTGGACAAGTTCCTTGCAGCCTTTGCTGCGTATAACAATAATCTATTCGCTTGGAAGATGCTGAGCTACCTCAAGACACGTAGAGATCAGTTCTATCCAGTCCGAAATAACAACGGGAGGAAAATATTCCAGGTGCTTGCTGCTGCTGCTGCTGCTACTACTACTACTCTCTTTCCCCCACCCCCCCTCCCCCCTCTCTCTCTCTCTCTCTCTCTCTCTCCCTCCCTACTGCCTTCCAATTAGGCACATCACACACACATGCACACAAACGCGCGCACGCACACACACACACACACACACACAGATACACACATAGACATAATATATCAATTTTATACAATATATATCCGCTATACTTATTTTTTGTATGTATAGCATGTATAGCAGATTCCTTTTGTCTATTGGCGCGTGCATTCCTACGCTTTACCTACCTTTACGCGATAAATCAACATCAGGTCGGCGCCGGGGTCGTCGGCATTCGTGGGGCGGTGGAATTCGCTCTGATGGGCGCAACTGTAACCGTCGTAGAGATGCGGACGATTATCAACCGGCCGAACATCCTCCACCTCTGGGACTGGAGTCGTGTCGACCTGCTAATGATGGGCATGAAGAGCCCATGGATCAGTGGGGAAATGCATCAGCATGTGGGAACGAAGGAGTACCAGAACGTGATGATAAGGGCGGCGATCTTAGCCGGTGCCAAGGTGGTCCTTGGGGCGAAGTTCATCGGTATCAGCCCCCCAAACCCGGGTGGGGGAGGCTCGAAACTTTTCACAGCCCTTTACACGCACGCCGGTGAGAACAAGACGTCACCATTCGACGTCATTGTGGATGGTTCTGGTGCGTCGAGGAGAGTTGTAGCCGAGCTGCTGGAAATCCCCCAGATCAAAGAGCGCGCATCCAAAGAAGCGATCGGTTGTGTGGGCAATTACGAAAGAAAGCCATCCGGAGTAATAAAGCGATGGCCGGAGCACTCGCTTGCGCAGCAATTTGCTAAAGAATGGTTCGATGAGGCGAAGAATCCTAGTTGCCTTGCAAACGGCAACGCGACCGAGACGAGCGGCACGTGCCCCAATGTCGACGTAGAGAACATCGTCATCTACCAGCAGAACACTCTCTACGTCGTGATGACGGTGAAGCGCCGTAGCCTCATCTCGAACCACATCATCCACAAGACCGCGAGCGCGGCCTTCTCTGACTTGGGAACGGTTGACAAGGCCAACCTGAACAAGATGATCAAGAACAGCCTGAGCTTCTTCCTCGACAAAATTATGAAGGACGACCTGGAGAAGAACAAATTGCCGCGGACAGTTCTCCTGGAGAGGGGCGAGGCCCTGAAGACGCTCAGGGAAGACGTCCCGAAGCTTCGGGAAACCAAGACAGCGAGCGGGAGCAACTGGGCCACGTGCTTTGACTTTAGCTACAAAATGTACTCTGAGTATTCTGGGAGAATCCTCATCGACCCAGTCACAAAGAGGGCTGCTGTTGGACTGCTGTTGGGAGACGCGTTGCAGGTGCCCTTTTGGCCCCAGGGCCTGGGGATTAACAGAGGAGGGATGTCCGTATTTGACACCGCGGGTTTCCTGCGTAATTACATTGACTTTGGCAATGAAAACCAATTGTTCAATCTACAATACTTGCTCCACGTCCGGGAGCATGCCTGGAGGACCTATCAGAAGGACATTGAGGCTTCCACGGCTCACGAAACCATTCCGACAGGGCTGAAGATAACAAATGAAGATTTGAGAAAGAGGCACGTGTTCCACACATTCGATGTCAAGAGCAGACTCGGGCCCAAATTGGAAGTCTTCAGTCTGAACATCCCCAAAATCACGGACCCTGCTCCTGGCGTGCATTATATAAAATATGAAAAACCCTCTGCGAATGACGAAGATTTTCTCATTATGGATCCTATGGAGATAACCGAAACCATATTTTCAGAGAAGGCAGTGAACGGCTAGGCCCACAAACTACGAGCTGAACTTGATAGATGCGCCAACTGTCTGCCGTCTTGCGGGAATGAATTTGAATTTGTGTCGGTGCTCGAATGGTGAACAATGTGTTTCATGAGCTGGGCGCGCAAAATTGTCACTATATTTTGTCTCAAGCACGTAGCGTCGCATTTCGCGCGGTCATTTGCATCCACACATGTGGCATGCTAGCATGGTCGGTAGCCGCGAGCTCACAGCTCCGCCAAACCCGGTAACGACGGGGTTGTGAACAGTGCAGCGCTTTGAAGCAGCAGGCAGTTGCAGTTGGTCAAAGAAAAGTCATCAGAACTTGTCCGATGGCCAAACCTCAAAAAATGACCGAAATGTTGACCCAAATGTCCATTTTCAAGGCCTCAGTGAGCGCGCAAAGTGTGAAAATTCACACCCCTTGTGCATGCGATGCACGCTGCGCGTTTGATTTCTGCCACATTTTGAATGCTTTTGCGCGTGTGTTCAACCAAGTGTGATGTGCACGAAAAATTTCAAAGAAATGCGAGCAAATCCAATGTCCATCACATCCATGACAACGCGCTTGGTCGCGCGCAAAAGCTTCCAAATGCATGTTCTGGCGATTCGTTGCAGGTTTGACGGAGCTGTGCTTGACGCTGTTGTGTCAATTGCACGTCGCGTCTGCTGAGCACAGGGGCTCATGTGTGGAGGCCGAGCGCTGGCCCACCATGCTAGCATGTGACGTCCACGCCACACTGACAACAGACATGCAACACCATGTGCATGATGCATGTGCTGTCACCATGTCTGCAATGAGCACATGGACATGCAATGCCATGTGCATGATGCACATGCCATTGCTGTGTCTGTGACACTGCTAGAATGATGTCCATGCACGCATGAGTACATGAACGAACGATTGAAACACTGGCACACACGAGTTCACTAGGAAACGGCCGATCGAATCAGTGCCCAGCTAGCCAGCTGCACGCGTGTCCTCTTCGTTGAGCCGAGCAACTTGATGATGGTCATCTGGGTGTCGTGATTGTGGATGTGGATGAGCGAATGAATGAATGAATCAACGAATGAATGAAGCGACTCCAAGGTGCATTTGATCATGCGGGAAGGGTCATGGGGGTGCAAGAACAAGAACAAGAATTTGATGAAAACTGCATTTCCATGTCCAAAACATGACAAGATGTTTGCAAAGTGCGAAATGCACATGTAATGCCTCGAGCCAAATCTAGCGAGGGTCAATCTGGAGCATGACATGATCACTGTGCTGCAATGTGCACCATGAGCACATGGCAACTCATTCATGATGAAAGGGTAGTTCCAGCCTGGACCTGCAGCGACTCCTTTCCCTTTCCACCTTCAACAGAAAGTGCATCGACCCACCAGCAGACTTCGCTCCACACCGTGCACGTCCATGTCGAAGGCAAGTTTCCGCGCTAGCTGAAATCAGGCAGTTCCAGGATGGCGACAATCATTTGGTAGCTTTTTCCACGATGAATTCCCAATGGAACACAAGCAGAAAAGAGCACAGGAGAGCAAAAACGCCCGCCGGGAAACGCAACGTTCCTTCCTCGCGCTCAGGAAAGGGTGGTGGGAGGGAGCAGAAGGCGATGCATCGCCCTCATTGCATGAGGTATGTGTTGATAGTGCAGGGATTGGGCATGTGTGGGAGGGGGTGATTCCTCCTTAGAAGGAAACACATTGACAGGGTGTAGGTCAGCCATATTCATCCATCGTCTTTTTCTTCATCGTTACATCCTCACTCATTTGTCACCCTCAAGAAACAGTAGATGCCAAGCAAGCAGCGAGCCAACATCATGAAAGCTAAGGCTACTTCAATTGAAACGACTGCGACTGGTAGTAGGAATGGGAAGAGAAGCAGCACCAGCACCAGCTTCGCTCCATCCGGAGTCGCCAAAAAGATGACCGAGTATGCAAAGCAAATCGTTAAGGAGGTCAAGGAGAACAAAGCGACAACTAGCTATAAGAATCGGCCAATTAAGGGAATAGGCGCACAGGTAAAGGCCACCATTAGTTTAATGCTCGTCTTTATCTATCACTGTCAATGGAATTTCTATACGAAAACGTCCCCCAAACCCCTAATTATGTACGACACTAGCTAGCGCCATGCCGTTTACGTCAAGGGGAGATAAACATCGCTCGCAACAAAATCAAACAGGTTGTGAAGATTGGCTCGCAGTACGACATCGATTGCAGCGGTTTCATCCGGTCAGCAGTAGTGTTGAAAGTTAACACAATGGATTCATCAAAACTAACCGAGACAAATTTTATACTATTTCTCTACAACCTCCTCCCCCCCTCCCCACTTGCTCTCTGCACCACCAACAGCTTGCTCTACCGGTTAACATGCGATGCTGATATACCCGCATGGGCTTTGAGTGACCGGCCATTTGCCCGAGCGAAGGATTTCCTAAATTTCTTTGAGGCTTTACCATCGATAGAAGAAGACTGTGATCACAACAACAACAACGGGAAAGAGAGGAAACGCCCAGCAAATGCCGCCTCTGCCTCTAATACTGCTCTTTCCTCTTCCTCTCCCTCCTCATCATCGCCGCCGGTCGCACAATCAAAGAACATGGTGAGGTGGCGACGTGTGCCAAGTATAAAACAGGTTCTTCCAGGGGACGTCATCGGTGAGTAAGATATCTCTTCGATTTCCCCATCGAGTTTAGTTCTGCG
The DNA here is from genome assembly GCA_000320545.1 of Bigelowiella natans CCMP2755. Taxonomy (NCBI): domain Eukaryota; phylum Cercozoa; class Chlorarachniophyceae; genus Bigelowiella; species Bigelowiella natans. The sequence continues at coordinate 7,733 of ADNK01003116.1, read as the reverse complement.
CAGCTTGCGAAGCGAAAATAGTCAATATGCTTGCCGCGTATGCTCCGCAATGCTGAAACTGCGTTTGGTTATGCTCTTTGGTGTTTTCTCTTCTTTCCCCCCCTCGCCTTCTCCTTCTCGCTTCACAGCCTACACCACAACCGGGCATGCGGCCGGCGGAAGCTGCTTCATCAAATCGAAGGCTCTGAGCTTCTCTATACGCCAGGTCAAAATGCAGATTGCTACATGGTGGAAGGAAGCAGATTAGCGGCTCGATCAAATTTCACGCATGGTGCTGCTAATTCAGCGAAATTAGTCCATCCTATTATTCGACATGCATTTATTCAATATAGCCCTGGAGCTTTGCAATGCCTCCCTGCCTCATTAGCGAGTTTTGATCGAAGCATTGTGCATGCTCCACCCCCCCCTACCTCCACTATCACTGTAGGCCATTGTCGCTGATTTATGGAATGAGGCAAAGGCGGAGGGGGGATACGATTCCGTAGATCAGGTTGATGCGCTAGCTAAATCCTAGAGACAATCAAATCGTAGCCATTACCATCATCACCACCATCACCGCCGTCGTCGTTTATTAACGTGATGAAAATCATCCTGACCGAGTGCTCACTTGTAACGCACCGTTTCCTCTTTCAGTTAGAGAAGCAGCTGCACGATGCAGATTCCAGAACGGCGGCATTAGTAGAGGTGTGCGCAAATCCGGCAAGCTCCCTCCCATTACCTGTACCCCTCATATCGCTCTCTCTCTCTCTCTCTCTCTCTCTCTCTCTCTCTCTCTCTCTCTATGTGTGTGTGTGTGCGCGCGCGCGCGAACAAGGATCTGGCCAAGTTGTGCGGAATAGACAGTCTCGCCAAGCTTCAGCAAATTCTCAAAGAGGGGGGGGGGGGCGAAAGAGGAGCGATGATCGATGAGGTTTACGCCCTTTCCACTCTCACGAAACGAATCCAACATGTATAGAGGAGAACCCGATGATGCAACGAAGTTGATCTGAGCTTTCGCTGCCCAAGTTTGCTTGTTTTCCCTCGCTTGTTTTCCGTTCCACACAAGTGCGGTAGAAGATGATGCTGTGCCAAATCGCCCATTTCAACGACTCTATCTTCATCCCCGACCCCCCCATCATGACAACGCAGATGCTGAGCAGTAAAGGAAAGAAAGGGCTCGGAAAACGCTTTTGGTCGCACGTGTTGGAAGCGGCCACTGCGAAGCTACATCATACCGGTACATAGCACACTGAGGCGCAAGGGGCGAGGGCCGTCGTCAATCACTCCTCCTCGTTGCTGCTATCACAAATTGTCATTAGCATGCTGCGCTTCAATTGATGGTGTTTGTCAAAACGGGGGCAGGTCACGTGGTGCTGGCGTCGAGCTGTGCGTTTCGACTCGGTCATGATGACAATGGCAGGCAATCCTATTCGGTGAATGACTTATCATTCCCCCCCCCCCCCCCGAAAGGAGAGAGATGACAATAACCCAAAAATAATGTCGGAGAGAAGATATTTCACTTCCGTGGGCTGAGGTAGTAGTCATGAAAGATGCCGCGAAGTCGCTCCTTCGCCCCAGTTGGATGTCATTCAGTGCTCTCCGCTTTCGGGCGCCGCTGCTGCTGCTGCTCTTCCTGACATCTACTGCCATGCTTGTAGGTGACGACCTATGAGGCCACAACCGTGCGCAGTGCAACGAAGAATAAACGATGCAGCGGCGTAATGGAATGGTACAGGTATAAGCGTTAATAATGACAGTGGGATTAAGCACCAACGTCAGCGGTTGGTGGCATTAAGGGATGTGGGGGGCAAACGAGTATTGCTCTTGGGTCTTTCCCGTTGTATCGCAATGCGTGCAAAAGGCGATGGGGAACATAGAGGATCGTCTCGTCGGCTGTTGGTTTCTTAAATAGAGAAGCAAACAAGCTCCGTTTTCGTTGCTGAAAGATGCGAATAGCCAGAGCGGAGTTGCTGCCCTTGTGTTGAATACTAACCCATGTGGCAAACTGATGGTCAGGCAGTTTCGGGTAGAATCGGCAAAGAAGGGCCATAGTATTTCTGGGAAGCGGAGGAAGAGCAAGGCCAAACGTAGTGTTGATAAGAACGCTCAATACTAACAAACAATAACCGTTAAAACAGTGTCGTCGACATAAAGACGCTTGTACAGTCTTCTCTCATTCTCTCAAACTTTCTGCTCTTCCCTTCTTTCGCGCTCCACCCCCCCCCCCAACCCCCCCCTCTCCCTCTTGCTCTTTTTTCAAATCGCATTCTTATTAAATCGGTTGCAGTCATATATGTACATTATTGATTCCTATCTACAGAGCCCCGTACGCGCCAGAGATGGGTGAATGTCGCCACTGCAAAGCGAATACAGACCGAGAAGCTGAGGGGAAGGTCGCACCGATAATAGGGAAGAAGGGAGGAACTAAAGGATGTCCACACATGTGTACACACACACACACACACACACACGCACACACACGCACACACGCACACACAGTTTATACTTAAATTCGCCTGTTTTGGGGGGGGGGCGCTTGTATTCCACAGATGTAACTTGTCAATCGGACGCCTGCTGGGCGAATTTGATGATGAAGGTAGTGGTATTTGGCTTCAGATTATGATAAAATAATAACTTGAAAGTAAATCGATGTGTTGCGCATATGGATTGAGAACACAAAGAACGGCCCAGAGCTACTTTTGCCTTTTTGAGTGGGAGATAGAGTTTGTAACAATTGTTGCGTGATTACTACTCACGTGGTGCTGCCTCTCATCTTTTCATCTACCATGTGCACGTACAGGGAAGATCACCTCGATGGAAGATGCAAAGCCTCCAGCGAGCTGGAGTGCATCATCATCTCGCAGCAGCGGTGGCAAGGGGAAACAGAAAGCATGTTTGCCAAAAGATACCGTTGGAAAAGGCGAATCCAAGGAATGATAAGAAGATAGGCATCGTCCTTGGGCTTTGTAAAAATTGTATACTTTTAGAGGAAGACAGTGCAGCAATATCTTCATTGTGAGTCAGGAACATGTTGTAGTCCTGTAGCATCTATAAGCTAACTGACCGTACATGCTACCATATGTTGCTGTTTTTGTGTATACATGTTGCCTGATGATATATTGTACGTCGTAACATTATCATACAAGCATTCAGAGCGGTTGATGATCGCAAAATATAACAAAGTTCAAGTGCTCACCGCATCTACGATGATCAAATTTATGACAAAGCATTATATTAGCGTGGATGCTGTGCACGCCTGGCTCGTCGCCGACAGCAATTAAGTACAGCTTTTATATGCGTGCAAGCTCTAATTTGATACATAGTATTATTACGCCAATGCAATAACTGGACTACGCTAATACGCAAAAGTGCTTATATCAGTGCTCATGTGTGGCTGGTATAAATAACGCTGCTTCTCGAAGTGATAGGCTGCTGCGTTATAGAGCGTATTATATTTGTTACTACACATTACATACGAATCTAGTGCAAGGGCCGGAAAAACGTGCGAATGTCTAGTAAAATTACTTGCGAAGCGAACTTGCATCGGCGAGCATATTATTGAGGCTCATCATGAGTGAAGGGATATAACAGCAGGCACGAATTAGCATCATCAGCCGTTTACCGCGTTTTTCACACTTTAATTCAGTAATAGCTAATGAAAAAGAACGTCATCAAACCGGACGGCTGAATGGGTCGTAAACTGTCAGGACTCCTTCCGGAGGTTTCGTGAAGGCTTTGTATTTCTTCACCCAATCAAGCTTCAGAGAAGAGGCAGCCGAGGCTGGAAGCCACCATGGGCCCGGATTCTGATACCAAGAGGGCGCCCCCCCCACATCCACTGACATGTTACTTGCAGTCCGAAAGCGTGGAAAGACTGTTGCTTTCGTTGCGGCGGCGGTTTTCTGTTTTCCGTCTGAAATCAAACAGCGGAGTGTTACTTCTGAAAGGGTACCAATTCCATTTTTGTGAACTTAACAATGGCATCATCTCTCTATCTCTCAATTCCATTTTTGTGAACTTAACAATGGCATCATCATCATCTCTCTCTCTCTCTCTCTCTCTCTCTCTCTCTCTTTCTCTCTTTCTCTCCCTCCCTGTTGTGTAATATAAAATAAAACAAAAAAGGAGGCTGAAAACAGAGGAGATTCTATCCATTGATTTCCGGATGCAAAAATTAGCTATTATTGCAATATCACAAGCACAAGCACTACCCTCTCCTTCGAGGCTGCTAACTTTATCCGCCTCTCGGAGAAACTTTTCTTCGTCCTCCTCCTCCATCTTCTGAAGCTTCATGTTTTTGGCTTTGTTCAGGTTTTTCTCGATATTCCTGGCAAATGTCGTGATGTCGTCGCTCTTGGTCTGCTGCTTCTCATCGCCGAATGGGCGTTCGCCTTCCCATTGCAGGGCAGAGCGAGTGGGGGCACTCCATCCTCCATTGCCACCATTGCCGGCAGTGTCCGTCGTGTGATTATCTCCTTCAGTAAACAAAAGATGCAGGAACTCAGAGAAATAGGTGACTGCGCTCGGTAAAGCTAACCAGACTCTCATTACACATTACAGATTAGATCCGAAACACGTACTATCCTCAGACATATTGAAGAATAACAAACTAGCTGCTCCAAGTATCTACGTGCAGCACCTTCGTTTCGGATGGTCGACGTATTCAGCAGCAGCCGAGGCCCTTCAGCCGCCATTGTTGCGGACACTAAGCTTTGATCATTCACAGGTGGTGAGGAGTGCTGATGCACCCACTTCAGGTTGGAGTCAACACGTCTTTCGAAGCTGTCCAGTGTGAGGTCCTCTCCAGCTGATTAGATGGCGACGGAGAAGAGAAAAATGAAGAGAAACAAAAGATAATATCACAAAGGCTCAGAGAAAGCGTTGAGGGATATACTGAATAAGGAAGCATGTCCATTACATACCCAGGTAGATTATACCACGGCGTAGAGACAGGCAATATGGGAGAGAGAAAAGAGCGGGGAGCAAGAGAAAAGAAGGAGACGAAGAATGGTGGAATAAACTCCTCATCAGTGCAACCGTGCAATTTAGTCTGTTTGGCCAGATAATCTTGAATATCTCCATCGTAGCTCTTGAGAGTGCCGTTCGTGTCCACGCCCTCTTCCCCTTCTCCGCTCTCAGAGGAGGTCGCGTGAGAATGAAAATCCTTGAATCGAGCCTTGATTGCGGCCATTCGCCTCCGTAGGCTTTCATCAAATTCATCTATATTCTCGGTGGATACGCCTATTGTTCCTTTTGTGCGTGTGTCCGCTGTGCTGATGCTAGGATGACGATAAGATGCGGCGACCGTGTTGCTCAGCGACGTCCCGGCTTGAGGAGATTTTCCCAGTTTAGCTCCGGTCAACGACAATGCGGGAAGGGGAATGGCAGACTTGTGGCTAGTCGATATTGTAAGTCCAATCGAGCCCGATGTCTGTAAAGGTTGGTTTCACAAAAATGAAGAACACGTTTCCACAAAAGCAAAGAACGAAAGAAAACCAGCTTGAGCCATTATTTAAAAATACAGAGCTGGCGAAAACGGAGAGTTGGCCAAAATCGATCTATCTTATTGACGATCACCCCCATCAGAAGGGCCACCACGGCCGCCGTGAAAGAAGACCATGGAACCATAGACCCGTTATGTCGTCATGGGTGTTTAAGTGGGGGAGGCAACGTGCAGGTGTTCCTTCTTTTTCAAATAATTCGAAATTTGTGTCTGAAATGCGCTTTTTGCATTCGATTACGAGACAAATAACGATGGGAAAATCTGGCTGCGACGTGGAGATATTCGGAAAAACCCAAATCGGTATTAATGCTGTATAATTTTACCCTGCGACTTCAATTATTGGGGACATCGCCTGAGGCGGCGAAATTTGTCGAAAATATCTTTTCGGTCATAATCCGGAAATCGCCGAAGAGACGACGACTATGGTTTCCCCTCTCTCTCCTCCATTCTAACCTTCCATCTCATGCATGGCGCACGCCTTTGATATTGTGTTCAGTCGGCCTTCGATGAATCGGTGTCGTTTAGTTCGATGGGTCTGGACCGTCGCATTTTCAAGGTTGAAAGCGCTGTGTTGTATGATCCGAAACTGGTCGATGGTGAAGAAATTGAGATAGGAGAGGGAGCGGAAAGGAGGAAGAGGAGGGAATAAGAGACAGTGGGGTTGGGGAGACGGTTTTCAAAACAGTTTTTATTCAATAGGCGGTGGCTTCGCTTGGATTCATACATCCGACGCAGATCCAGTCAAAATGCATACCGGTTGTTGTTACAGCTAACACACAAAACACGCCACGCCGCATCGTCATAAGCGATTCCAAACCTTATTTCGGTAATCATGTATGTTTGTCTATTTACAAAATTGCAAGGCTGCATTAGAGGGCCGGGATATCATGGCCAGAGCTAATACGGGATCAGGGAAGACGATGGTAGTAAGCATTCTCTTCAACAAACGTTTTCTTCGTCAGATTGACAATGCCTAGTTTGCCCTCCTATCGTTGTCCTGCGACACACCCGTTTACAGATTTTCCATTTAAAGAAATAACACGCACACTACCCCTATAACCCCTTTTTCCAGGCCTTCGCTGTTCCTCTGGTGCAGGCAATATTGAATCAGAAGTCCGGAGGAGGGGGGGCGACCGGGGGCGATGGGGAACCTGTACCGGCAGTCCGTAGCATAGTATTAGTGCCAACGAAAGAGCTGTGCGACCAAGTGGCAAAGGAAATTGAAAAGCTGATACGGTAGGTGATGAGTGCTGATGAGGCCCGAAACGTAGATGTAGCGCAGCCGGGTGGATGTGAAAATGCGGACACACGAAAGGGGAGGTGGGGGGGGGGGGGAGAGAGAGAGAGAGAGAAGGGGGGAGGGGGGGCGAAGAGTGGCGAGTTATTTAGACAAGCACCAAAATTGATCTCCCCTCCATTCTTTCTTTATCAAAGGTTCTCCCGAGACCTTGTAAGAGTGCTAAGTGTAAGCAGTGCGAAGTCGATAGCGGTGCAGATTCCAAGACTCGCAGAAAAGTGATGATGATTCAACGATATCTGCCATAAAATTGGTGGTGGTGGTGGTGGTGGTAGTGGTGGTGATGGTGGCGTGGTAGTGCAACTTCTCACGGCTGAAAGACATCTCGACAACGAATATCTAATACTGATGTTGTATTCTCTTCCTCTAGGCCTGATATCGTCGTAGCAACGCCGGGCCGACTGGTGGAGCATATGAGAAAGGGCGTCCTCGACTTAAACGAAGAGCAGCTCTCCTTCCTCGTCATCGATGAGGCCGATCTCGTGCTGTCGTACGGTTACGAAGACGACGTTAAATACATTATGTCGCACCTCCCTCGAGGCCTGCAAACCATCCTCACCAGCGCGACGTTGACCCCCGAGGTGAAGGAGCTCACGAAGCTCTCCCTCTCTAACCCAGTGCTGCTGGAGGTGGAGAAGACGAAGGAGGCCAAAGGGGGGGGGGCAGCCCTCCAACAATTCTACTTTCGCTGCAAGCAGCCAACAGACAAGTATGGCATCGATATGATTTTATAGAGGCGTGTATGAGAAGGAGAAAGGGGGGGGGGGGGGGGGGAGACGGCGTAGAGGCAAGGGTGGCGGGGTGCTGATCATCAAAAACGACACCGACGATTGTTTGATGTTGTATCTTCCATCATTTTGATAGGTATCTCCTCCTCTACGCAATGATGAAGCTGAAGCTCATACCTAGGAGGAGCTTGGTGTTTGTGAACTCGGTGGAACGCTGCTTTCGATT
>ADNK01003117.1:10000-33758 GCA_000320545.1 Bigelowiella natans CCMP2755 | reverse complement strand
TGGGATGCAGGTCCCTCAATTCGCCGGACGGCATGTTCGCGAAGCAGCACGGGAAGCACCATTCGCTACATGTCGCAGGTAAGTTGTCTAGTTTCTATGTGGCATTGTATTTCCGCAAACTCATGCCTGACCTATTTTGCTAATCTGCGATGTTTCAGAGCCATGTGTTATGGAGATGCATGACGTCGGGGTGGAGAGTCAATAGGTAATTTATTGTCTCTCGTGCATATGTATATTTAGAGAGATTTGTAAAATATATAAAATTTTGCATCAGATGGTTTGATATCTGGAATGGAGGCTTGCCGGTACAATGCGTCTAGTATTTCATAGCAGGAGAAAAGGGAAAGGGAAAGAGGGGGGGGGGGGGGGGACATCTAGATGCAGTTATCCTAACAAAGAATACATTCATAGATATACGCACCGACAAATTTAGTAGAGATTTTGCATTTTGGTCGGGTTTCACTCTGAAGCAGCAATTGGCTGAATCATACCCAAAGTAGAGCTGATCTGGGCGTTTGCAACAGCAAAAAATAGCTCAGATACTCGGCTCCGAAGAGCAGCTAAAATACTCCATAAATCCAACAACAGCCACGCCAAAACTCCATAACACCTTAAACCAAATTGCCCATCAGGCTTTCAACGCGAGCGCTCTCTTCGGGGAAAGCTGTGCTGGTGATGAAGAGGCTCCTGCACCGCCGACGCCCCCACAGCTGTCGGTAGAGGATGATTTTGGGGACGAGGAGGAACAAGGAGATGGTTGCGACGGTCCGCCCAAAAAGTGGAGCACGTGGCAGCGCCGCCGAATTAAGACGCACTATTTGCGCTCGTCGCAGCGACGATAGCATGAGCATGCCGCCATGTGATGTTGTTGACAATGTCATGCATGGATGCTATGTGCTAGATGCAGCTGTGGTTCTTCAAGGAACGACGACGTTTGCAAATTAAAGCACTGCTGTCATTTTGTGTAGCTAGTTGTCATACCTCATGAATATGTTAATAGCAGTCTAGCAGTGTGTCGGCGGACTAAATGACAGTGCATCCGTAGCACGTAGCTAGCATGTAATCAAATAAGCGTTCTAGAAAGCGCTACGCAAATGGGCATGGCGCATGGTCCACATGTTGTGTCCTAGTGTCATATGGAACAGAGAATCCGTGCATCATGCATGTACAGTCTTCACATAAGATGCTTGGGCTCTATTAGCTAATTATAGACGTACATGTGATACCATGTACATCATGTATATGATATTAAATGTTACGGTGTCTATCATCGAGGATGCTTATCATAGACATGGCAATACCACATATGTCATATATATGATATTACTGTAGTGTCTATTATGCTAGCTTGTTAGTTGTGCATCACAAAATGTATTTGCTTCTTTCGATTCCCATGCATCTCTGTGCCAGCGCATGCATGCACATGCGTGCTTCATCAAACGTGTGTCCTGTATAATAGACACAGCAACAGCAATACAATATATATATATATATATATATATATATTATATATAGTGTATTGCATGTCTATCATCTGTTGTTACGCACAGATGTTAATTCCATAGCTAAAACCTGTTGCAATAGCATTCTGCATGTCCATGCTAGCATGCTGGCATGAACTAGTGAATGCCATGCATCCTTCGATGATAGACATGCAATACACTATATATATTATATATATTGTGTATATTGTGTATTGCTGTGTCTATTATTTCGCACCTACTAGCCTAGCTAGCTAGCGCACAGCGCGATGACAAGCAACGTGCATGATAGCATATGCTAGTATGGCAGCACTACTACTTGCTGACTAACAGCTGGCGAAGTGACATTGTATCAGGGGAAAATGCAATGCTAGCTAGCGCATGGTTTTCAATCTAAAAATGGCGTGCTAGCGTGATGTAATGTGACTAGGCTAGTTGCATCAAATGCGAGTGAAATGCGCGCAAAAGTTAAAAGACCCGCGTGCGAGCAGTGAGCCGAACCCCCAGTGGCTCAATTCTGCATGCATGTCAAGCTAACTGAGTCAACTCCGCATTACCATGGAATGCGCCTTTCTAGCTTTCTAGCTTTGGGCGGTTGGTCGGGCGGGTAGCAAGTCGTTTTTCTTTCCACTGCACATCTTGCTGCTTGTTGATGCAGAAGCAAAAAAGGCCACAAATTGCACTGCTGCTGTAGCTTGCATGTGATTATATTCACCGCATCGCAGCAATGATGTCCAAATGTGTTTCCGCAAATCACAGTGAGATGTTCGACGTGCACGATGCTCACTGCATGCGCGCGGTGTGGATCTAGACAAATGTGTGACACTTGCTCCAATAGACGCCTAGACGTGACATCAATCATTGATAAAATAAATCGAAATTCTCCCACATTTTTCTTTTTGAAGAATCTCGGCAACTATTTAACCCCGTTGAAGAGCCATGTCCACCAATGTGTCGTGATCGACAATGCTTACATGTTCATCTAGCAGCGGCACCAGTTTGTAGAGGGACTCCAGTCTCGCACCACCATCGCTGGTGAGATAAATGTAGCTGACAGTACCTTTTGGGTAGTTGTTGATCTCGCTTGCCATGTCCTTAGCCGACAGGTACTCCTAATCGTTCGGCAAACATTCAAATCTCGGTGACAAAAAATGTGAATAGAACCAACAAAAAAGTGATTTTAGCATGATTCAAGGTTGCAACCTTATGACTGAATGGAATTTTGCTCTTGGCCTCTCCCCTCCAGCTCCTTGGCCTGAACAAAACCGTGGAGTTTTCGAAGATTTTGTAGAACTCTCCTTCGGCGAAGGCAAAGACAGGTATCATGAAAGGCACGTTCACTGCGAACAAGCCCCTGACGATGCCATTCTTTGCGTATCTGGGGAACAGACGCTTGATAGCTTCTGGCCAGGTTCCGAACCATTCCCAGTCCACCGTAGCACTGGTGTTCATGAGCTTGCAGTCCCGCTCCGTGTTGGCAACAAACCGAACCTGATCATCATCTTCCATGATCCCAGGATACGAATACAAGTCCCCACTGGGCGGTAGGACAAAGTAGTCTTGCGTCGTCTGCTTCGCTTGGTTGTAGTACCACTTCATCATGTCAGGGGCGAGGTGCAACGCATGGGGGGACTGTGTCCACACCAACGGGAAACAGCCGCTCCTTGGAGACGGATCTTGCTTGCATGCTTTGACACGCTTAGACATCCAGTCGAAGTGCTCCCCCTTTACGTAGCCAATATTGTCACCGTCGCCAACCACAAGGGCCATGTACGTCCGGGAATCGTTGTACGGGATCCCTGGAAGCTGCTTCGGGTTTTGCTGCAGCGGCTCGGTAATGGCTGATTTTCGGGAGAAAAATGCCAGATTGTTGACCCCATCCGAAGCGATCTGCCCCATGTTATGCTCCTTCACACAGTTGGTTTCGGCCTCAAAAAGGTCTCCTTCCACTCCATATGTGTCATCATAACCATACACGCGTATGGGTCGAGGCCAGGGGTTGTCGTTCGCAATCTTCTCCATGAGGGCGTGTTCTTTGGTGCCAGGAATGCAGCCTTGTGAGAGAAAGAAATTGAATAGTCGCTCCTTCACGATGTAGTCGACCAATCCAGTGTTGATGTCTTTGACCAGGGGGGGTCGGATCGGGTGTTTGTGGGTGTCCAGCCCAGGGTTCATCTTTGACATGGTTGTAGTCTTGTTGGAGTACCGCTCAAAAACGTACGAGGTCGCGTCGAGAGCGGAGAACCCAGAAAGCGCTTCGACCGAATCAAAGACAAGCTCAGCACCCGAAACGAGCGGGTCTGTATCTTCAAGGGGGACTGCGTCGAGAACTGCTGCGAGGGTGATTATGTTTGGTATCACTCGTCGCTGGCCGGTATAATTGTATCGAATGTAGCCTTTTGCTACGCCAGAAGTGACTAGACAAGTGTGTAAGAAGTCTGTAGGCGACACGGAAGTTGGTGTTTCTTCGATAGCGGAGAGCCAATCGCTGTCTCTATCGCTCATGAGGGTGTATGCAGGGCCGGCAATGGATTCATTCCGGTTGAACAGACCAGCACAAGTCTGCACAGCGATACGGAGTTGAGGAGAGGGAACCGAAGTGAGGTTCACAACCATTAGAGGAAGATGCTTTGGCCCTGAAGCATGTGATTGAGCCAAAGCGAGGGAGAACAGCAGGGGGAGGACATGTTGGCCAATGTGCGACATGGGATCTGCGAGTACCGCCTCCAAGTACTACCACCAAGATCTGATTTAGATAATAATTGCACCTGAAAACATCTAATTTTTCAACAAACATATAGAAGAACGGAGCTCGTCGGACCACATTCTGTGCACTTATCCTGAATTTGGCCCATTATTTGTCAATGTTGTGGGAAATATTCCCAACACACTTGCATTGTGAACCAACACGAATCTTACATCTTGATCAATGCACAGTTCAATGTTGAACTGTCCGCCACCCGAGTGGAGGGACAAGAATGGGGTGGTTCTTCAACCTACAGGCTCACTGTGACTCTCCCTGGTGGAGGTACAGAACCAGGCCCTCTGCGCCATGCTTATCCCACGGATTATCAATAACCTTCATAACAACGAGAAAACAGGTGCTGTGTTTCGCCGCATTCGTTGTTCGATGATCAACAGCAAATTGTAGACTTGGTGGTTATTCAAATATATCGTAGGAGTGAGAGTACCAAGGCCAGGCACGAAAGCTGCTAGACCGCTACAGCAGAATGAGAGAGCGTGCGAGTGCCGCATATTAGAATGAAAACAGCAGTTACGCATATTAAGCCTATTTGCGCCTTCATTCTCTCATCCGATACGGTAGAGGGGAATCGCCATACCAGCCACCATCATAAACCCGCCTCAGATCAAATCGATGGCTCGCGCCGACCTGCTTGACAACTGAATGCATGCTTGCATGCGCAAGCGCCGCATGCACACACTTCTTGCTAGCTTGGTGTTCGTCTGCTTGATGACACTGAACATTTTCCCAAAAGTAACAGCATGCGCAAAACATGCATTGACATCATTGCATCAGATGCGATAAATCATCAAGAAACAGGCTAGCTTGGCATTGCTAAAGTGTCTGAACACAGAACACCTGGTCCCCAAATCCTTCCTGTGCGGTATACATATTTCGGATTTGCCTGGTGTTTGGGAAGTACGTCCATGTCGACCATTGAGCGGCAGCTTTGTCCACGTCGTCTTCAGCCACAAAGAGTGTTCCATCAAGCGATCCAGCCAGCTGCAGCTTCGTGGCATCAGGGTTGGCTCCAATGAGGATTGATGCCGGATTATTTCTAATTCTGGTGTAGTCGTTCCAGAACTGCTGCATCTGCAACGCTCCGCCGTTATTTCTCTCCTCCCTCCGTGCACATTCGGCCAGAAAGACTTTGCTTCCAGATTTCAGAGCCTCGATCTCAGCACACAAACCAGAAGCGACGTGTCGCATCTGCCAGCTGGAGAGAAGCTCCCAGGTGGATGCCTCGCTCAATTCCCCGTTGCGAGGGCAAGGTGCGACCCCAACCGTATCGCCAGCCTTAGCACTGCCCAAGCTACTATTCTTCTTCTCCTTTTCATCGCCAACAGTGGTGATTTTCACGTCATCGACTTGGAGGCCGAACCAGTCATTGCAGCCAATAGCAGCGAATCCAAAGTCGACAGCACGCACGGACAGGTTGCTGAATAGTGCCCGCCCGTTAACATGCCCCGCAGCACCGCCATTTTCGGAGGTTTCGAGGCTCATCGAGATCCATTCGCCCTGCTTTACGGTCTTGTTCTTCCCTGATGCGTACACCTTCGTTGAAGGGGTAAAGGTGCCATTAAGTAGAGGCCCTTCCGACGTGACGCTCCAGCTTCCATCTTCGGTAGCATAGCAGAATACAACGCCTTGGGACCATGTCTGGTCAGTGCGCGTGGAGAGGCACGCTGCTCTTGCAACATGGTTTCTGCTGTGAGATTGGGTTGGAATTTTGAAGCGGGCAGAGATGGCGATATCCTGCCATTCGAGCATGCCAATCACACTAATGGGCCCGCGGCTGCCGTGGTCCTTCCATCCGATAGGAGTTGCCGGTACCATTTGTCTCATAACTTTATTCGCCTTTCCATTTCCAGTGCCAGGCAGTTCAGCATGCACTTCGAAAATCTGTTGAGTGTGATGCCGTGACCGCCAAAACACCACAGCAGCAACAAAAAGGCAGACAGGGCAATCAGTAACGAACGTTCGGGCCGGCAATCATCCTCACCTATGCTATCATCATTCACTGTTTTTAAAAAACAACATTATCATCATACCCCCTTCCATAAATACGGGCTATCGTGTTCGAATTTGACTACTTTAACGCGTTGGTTGATCTCGATGCATCATGCCTTTCCATTGCCGTTTCATCTAAAAAGATCTGCAAAATACATTGACCAAGCTATTACTTACCCCGATTTGATCCGTCCAATACTCTCCCTCCTGCGCCACGGCAACTTGCTCGAATCCACTTGAATAAGGCAGCGGAAACTGAGGTTGGGAGGGGGGCGACTTCCTCGTTACTCCTTTCTTCGCATTCCCGATCGTACTGACTGTCACGACATCGCCAACGTTGATCTCCAGCTCGAAGGATTGCGAAGTAGCCGTCAGCTCAATCGCACGCTCTTTCACAAATTCAGTCTTGGAGATGCCCGCAGCAATATCGAAGTTGGAACGCCAGACGTACAGCGTCATCGGCAGCCATTCTTTGAAGCTGTCCGCTAGCACGAACTTGATGTTTTCTGTCTCTACCGGGGTCACGTCTTCTCGAGGTAGCGCGGGTCGCGTGCAGAAGGCGTGATTCTCTGCAACTTTGACCGCATTCAACGTGAAGTTACGCGTGTCGGCGTCGATCATCGTGACGTAGTAGCCCCCCTTGGAAAATTGACCACTCCCCGAGCCTACGTCAAGATATTTCCACCCGATTTGGGTGAACTGTGTGATGTGTGCAGTTGCCCATACAACAGGCGCGACGTCGTAGTGGCCTGACCAGGGCTCGACAGCAGTCATCAACGACGAGGCATACCACATGGTGCCGTGGAAGTAGGAGCCGACAAGGTTCCACATAATGGAGCTGAGAGCAACCCAATATTTCAGGACGGGCGCAGATTTTCGCGAATAGAATGGAATCGAAAGATACGAAAGATACAAGACATGGGTAGAAGGAGAGGGCAACACGTTTCGCAAAGCAAAAGCATGCCTGACTCATCATGCAAAGTACCTGGTGATGTTGTTCAGGACAAAATGGGCGTTGAGAACGCGCGACCAGCACTGAGCCCCGTTCTCATCGTCGTAACTGGAACTCTCTTCGGAGGCCCACATCGGCAAGTTGAGCTCCTTGCATGCTGGCCATCCTCCATCGTCCTCTTTTGGGTAGTGGAAACCGAGAACATCCACAGCACGTTTGTAGCTGAAATAGAATAAAGATAATGCCGTGAGGACAGGAGGTCGTGACAAGACAAGATAGAAGAGTGTTCAGAAGATAAATATCAAAAGGTTCTCTGGGGCATTGGAATCTTCGCTTACTCAGGATCCGTTGCCAAGTCTTTGCATACGTCCAGCCCGCCGTCCGCGACCACAATGCGCGTGTTGGGAAACCCGCGGGCATCGAGCATTTTACGGAGAGTCATGACGTAAGTAGCGTCAGAAGGTCGCTCGTTCCAAATGCCCAAGAAATCAATATCTAGACCATGGAGCTTCTTTGCACCCTCCACCCAGTTAACAGTGTAATTCGCGATGCGTTCTGGCTTGGAGTAAGGGAACTCAGTTGAGTTTGAAACCCAACCCGGAAAGGCCCAAGGAAGACCGTAAAGCTTTATGTCAGGATTTCTGGCCTTTGCTTCTTTCATCAGCCACCTTTTGGACGATATTGACAATGATGATGATGATGTTGATGTTGTTGATGATGAATGTAAAGGATGAAGTCGTAGTTAGTGCGTGGGGTAGATCAGCAACGCGATAAACTTCATGTGGGGTATATCACTTACCACTCGTATCCACGTGTGAGATCCAAGTCATCCTGGCTATGCATATGTGAGCTCTCGCAGCCATCAGTGGACTGGGAATCTCCGCCAATCTCGACTTTCAGCAAGTGCAAGGAAGCGCCGAATTGAGGCTTGAACAAAAAGTCCAAAATCTGCGCCCTCTCTCTCTCTGGATAGTCCACCAGGAGCCGGGACGTAGCCCCGCCGCCGGAGATAGCACCAATGCCGTCAAACACGCGATTCGCTCCGTTGCGATCCAGCTGAATGGTCGCAGCAGATGCCGTGTTCCATGCGCAGGAGAGGAACGCCAGTAGCACAAGGCCCCATGCCTGCCCTGAAGAATAGCAAAGGCTATCCATGTTGATCTGGGAGATGAGGTTTGCCATGCCGCCCGCTGTGCCCAACTGCGCAGAAACGTGGAGTAACAGAGGGGTATGTGAGGTGCGGTTGCCCGGATTTACAGGTCGCTCTTCGATGTGCGACAAGCTTAAATCGGTATTCTTAGATGAAAACCGCATCAAGTCTCAACTCTGCATACCCTGTGACAGAGCAGGCACTTTCTCTCGTTTTTGTACTGTTTTTGTGTGGAAGATCGTCCAGTAGATCTAGATCTAAAATTTAACAAGGTTAAGATCAGGTCTGCATATTGCACATAGATCTACGAGTATTTCGTATTATTTCTAGAGTTACGTGATCGCACGTCGGTCGTGCACGGATGTAAACAGCAGCGAAGCAGTCATTCCAGCTCTACACTGGTGGGTCTAGATCTAGTATTCGACGTCCTGCTGCGGCCAAAAATCCACTGCTGCGCTAATCCTCTGCACGGGGCCGCCAGTGGAGGGAGGGGACTATGATGGACCACGAGCAAAAGGAGTTGACTGTGACAATCGTGGTTACATGTGCTTCCCTGAGCTTGGTTGGAGCCCTGTTTACGCTGACGTGCTTCGCTCTGATCCCGAAGCTGAGGCGTGTTTTTTCCTTCCGCCTCGTGTTCTTCATCACCCTCAACGACATCACATCCAGTATATTCTACCTCATGAATCCGGTCACGATTTTCAAGCCTGAGGGCGGGTATGAATGCCAAACGCAGGTAGTCCCAAGAAGCACAAGCCGTTGCTTCGTTTCCTGGTTGCTAACGCTGACGTATCTCAACTGTTCCCACAGGCCTTTGCCCTTGGCTACTTCGACATATCCTCGATGATGTGGACAGCAGCAGCAGCATGCACAATGCACATTGCTGTCGAATCTGCGCTGAACCTTCGTTCCGCGCCTCTGAACAACAGACTCATTTGCATGTAAGTCACAAGATAGAGGAGAGATGTATTGTTGAAACCGAATTTCGCACGATATACATGTATATGGTGGGGTGTTTTTCCTGACCCGAGGCCATCTACCTGCAATCAGATACTTCTGTTTCTGCCAAATTGGACCTATCCTGCCCTCTGTGATGCCATTTTTCTTCAATGCGTACGGGCACTCTGGAATTTGGTGCTGGGTGAAGAGCGGTGACGGAGAATCGCTCGAAATAATAAGGATGTTTGCATATTACATATGGGCCTGGCTTGTGACCTTTTATTTATTATTTGTCTACTGGAAAGTCTTCTCCACTCTCTCAACTGTGGTAAGAGACATGTAGTAGCGTTTTGTAGTAGCATCATAAAATCTAATTTCGAGAGTAGTAGCGAATCATACTTAAAGTCATGATAATGGCGCAGCAGTAGAATTGATCTCGTGTCTCCTTCTGTCTCCATCGGTATCAATGAGGCATAGAGCGTCAATCATTTTCGGAAAGAGGGACTTCGCCATTACCATCGTGAGAAAGAGTGTTTGCGTGAGCTCGAACCTTAGCGATATGGCCTGTAACATACTGGGAATTGCGCCGTCTTAATTGTTCTATCTTTGAAAGGCTGACGACCGAAACTTCGAAGGTCTGCGCAAGGTGTGGGAGATCTTAAGGCTATATCCAAGCGCGCTCATTTTTATCCTACTCTTTGGTACTGTGAATCGCATCTACCAGGTTGTTTTTCCGGCACCTTTTGAACATCTCAGCTCAGTCGCTGGCTGTTTCGATAGATTGATGAAGCCGATCTTCTCCACATATGCAACTCAGGCGTTTGGGACTTCACCTTTCTATCTTATGATGATGGAAGCGTCAACTGAGACCCTTCTAGGCTTCCTCGACATGTTGATATTCGCCAATAATCCGATGGTGAGAAGAGAGGTACTGATTGAAATGCTGCGGGCAAAACTATTCCGTTCTTTCACATTTCTTCCCTCAATGGAACACGATTTTTATTCCAGGTGAGAGGACTAATGGGCTCCGTTTTCGGACGGCTCTCTCTGAAAGAAGACTTGTTTCAGCCGTTAGACCAAAAAGGTTTGATAACAGATCAAGAAAGGTAAATGTTGCGCAAATAGACCTACACACACGCACAAACGTATGGACAAACACACCACCATGACATGATGCTGCTCACAAAGCTTAGCGATTTTTTTCAAAACTACCGCCAAGAGAGTCAACCTTGTGGATATCAAAATCGTGGTATCAATGGAGAACACATATATTCTATTCTATCTCACAGCTTCTTGTCTTGTCCGGCTTTGTTCTTATTTGTTTCCCCCCATGCAACGTACTGGCAATCACGACTTAGAACTGTTGAGAAGGAAAGTGCCTAGCCTTGGGAAATCGTGCAGCTGCAAGGAAAAAGACGACAGTTTCTCCTGAAGTATAGAAGACCTATTCGGAAACAAGAATGCAATCAAGTAGCAGAAGGCTTCTTAAACGGCACAACCCCTTTTTTAACTTAGAATTAATAAATCGAGGTCAAGCTTGTGTCCGATAGCGATAAACCTTGTTCATCATGGCAGTAATCTTTGTGTAGAACAACATGGTGCTTGCTTACACGGTATCAGTAGCGTGCGTCGCGTAGCGCAACGTGAGCGCGTGTCTAGACGCAGCGGCCAGTGTGTACCAAAGAGAACGCCCAACATGTTGTTGTTGCATTACTCCTTTGCACAACTTGCGTAGCTTTGCATGACTAGTCGTGCTTAGTCCAAGCAATGCCTCAAAGCATCACGTTGTTGTCATGACCGGCTAGCCGAGCTTATCAAAATATTGCCATCCGTTGTTATTATTGTACTAAGAAGCTGTGCTGTGCGTGCACGTACATGTACGTTCATACTCTATAAGCGCTATATGTAAATTAAGTCTGTATCGGACCCTGGCTGAATCATGTACACGTGAATTCATTGTCAATCAATGCAGATACGCTGCGAAAAAAAGGTCAAGCCTAGAATATTATAACATAGTAATAATATATATATATATATATATATATATATATATATATATATTACGTCTGAATAATAGCGCAGTGTGGGCGATTGAGAATAGTTTTGGGGTGGTTATCAATAAGGGAATAAATGAAAGCAATTAAATTTGGCATAATGTCAGAATGTCATTACGCTCGCTGTCAATAATGGCTACGCCATTAGGTGCTATCAGCCGTAGATATCAATCATTCGATGTCACCGTATCAAAAACGTCGCGAATTTTCTGGTTTTCCATTACATTTCTTCGGTCGAGCGCTCAAATTTGACGCTTAGGAATCTTCTTCTGGTGTATTCAAAGTTAGGAGAAACGACATTGTTAGTTTGCGGCACAATATACACTGAGAAACACACATGGATGTAACTAGATGCTGTTGTTCGCCTCTGTAGGCACTGCCCACCTTCGCCTTTTTGGCATTCTTGTCCCCAGAGTTTTCACTGAGATTTGGATTTAATTGATAACATCAGAATACCAGAAGGCACACGTGTTAGACAAACGACAACGGGCAAACATTAGAAGAACGAATTCGGATTTTCTGCAAATAAGCACATGACTACACTATCAAGAAGGCACACACGAACGACACTGATAGCCAGCAAGTGTTACACGCATTACAACTGCTGCCGACCTTGGGAGCACGTTGAAGAAATGGTATATTTCCTCCATGTCCCTCACCGCGACGTATAGATCACATTTCGCACAATGCACTAAAAGAATGGGTGACGGGATAGCCAAACAAACGCGGAGAGGAGGTAGTGCAGAAGACATCGTTAGGTTAGACAAATCGTAGTTTATCAAGCAGTGAAGCCTAGAAAGCGCACTTTGGAATCGTGAAACATGAACTATACTATAAACAAGCAGATTTTTGTAGATCTCGTGCCACGGCGCGACACCATTATCTTGTTTCATGTCGACGGGCCGAGGCCAAATTGAGACTTCTCTGCACCATTTTCATATATTCACATAAAATATCCGAGCGGAAATACAGCGGGAAAACTAGATAGGCCAGGGAGATATGAAACAGGACGCGTTTTCTTCTCACCACCTTGATGGTAGATTGCATTCGGATCGGAGTCTCCTTTCACAGGACGAGTGGTTTGCTTCAGCATCACCTATCGAGCAAACGCGCGCGATGAATATGATGATGGGCACAACACGCTCGCCCGGGTCAAGGAGATAGATATAGATAGGTAATAGGTGGAGACGGCTGTCATCCTAACCGCCACCATTACTATCATCGTCTTCGACGTAGTGGTAATGCCATGCTCATCACGCATCATCGTACTTTGCAGTTTTGCACAAACATCGCCCGATATTGGTTGGGATAATACGAATGCCTGCAAATATATAAAACAAACCCCAACACACCATCAACACATAATTAGAGAATCACCGCCGCCAGTCATCTTTCTTCTCCAAGAGAGTTTGGTTTCGAGGCTTTGCTTCCTGGCCCCAAACCGACTTCATCACAAACGCAGTGGGATTACCGTTGGCAGTCGAAAGAGAGCACGGTGAAACACGCCTATGGTTGAGTAGCAATTATACACTGAAGAGAAAGGCCCTTTGCAGCAGTGTAGCAATTCAAAAATGCAACCACCACCCACGCACACGCATCTTTCTAGGCTTCAGTACCGGGCAGTTTAGCACAGCGTCCGATGTCCGTTCTGTGTGAGGAAGGTAGCGGTCTTGCACCCATTTTTGGTCATTATCATCCTGAGGGGCGAAACGATAAGATGATGAGTATCGGCTCTGACTTAATATATATATATATATATATATATATATATATATATTACTAGTTTATCGTCATAGAGCGGATCGGGTTCCTTTCCGTATTTAAGAGGCTCGTTGTCCGCCGCCGCAGCAGATGCTATCGTAGCAGCAGCCGACTGCCTCTTGGCGTCTCCACTGCTGATAAACGAATCGTCAATGAGAACACAATCGTTAAATATTAACTCGAGCCCTCTCAATAGATATCACAATTGCAACTTAATAAAGATTTCGCAGCATTACGTTTTGGCTCTGATAGAGAAAGAGCCTGGTACTGGACGCTTCATCCTCCTGAGATATATTTTGCTCAGCGGAGGGGCAGACGTATCAATGCACGTCCAATCAGCGATTTAGCGTCGCCAGTTCATTATATACCTCTGAGAGTGAGAAGATATTTGCTTCTTGTCTGTAGAGTCGGCGGCCGCGCCTCTCTGCGGTTCGAGAAGGTTGTCTGTTCGCACTTTTACGGTACCGGAAGGAATGACGGCCCGTTTTCGGCCGCTTCCTACTCGCATTTGACCCCCTCCGCCTAAGCTGCTATTGACTGTCGCTTCACCAGCGCCGTTGTCCTCTTCCATTTTTTTATTAGGCTCCATAGTATCCTTCCCCATATCGACCTCCTCGCACGAACGATTCTTCTCCGGAGGGATGTGTGGTACGGCGATGACGAGGTCGACGAACACGAAAAACACACGCCAATTATATACTGCGACAACAATATACTCTCTTAATGCGGCTGTCAATACCAGAGTTTTTACTCTGCGACAATAGCAAGTGTACAGTCGTAGAACAGAAATCCTCGTATCGATCAGAACGCGAAACGCGCCTTAGGGCACATATTACTTAGGAAGTTTCCGGCTGTTCGGAACCTTTTTATGGAGAAGGAGCAAGTTGTATTTCGATTGAATTTCTGAGAAATATATTAATATTTTATATTTATTATTAGTAAAATTTACCATAAAAATTTGATCTAGATTATTCTTTGCAATTTTCCAATTCACTGCGAAGCCGTCCGAGGAGAGAACTATGGCCGCCTCCTCGTCACCTGAAGAACCATGGAGGCCTTCGGATAAAATCCTAAAGATTGTGGCATCGATGGGTTACAGGTTTGTCTCCTACCATTTCCTCGCCAACACCAAAATTTTCCAAGTAAATTAAGTAATCTGGGATTTTATTACTCCTTCGTTCCCCCTCACCATTCACTGTTGTCTTACCATGTAGCAGCGGAAGGGGGCTAGGAAGGTCGGAACAGGGTAGATTAGAGCCTGTTCTTGGCGAGCAGAGACCGGATAAGTTAGGGTTGGGCTATAAGCTTCCTGGGAAGAAGGCCAAGATGCATGTTGAAAGTAGGAATAACGATGAGGCGCAGATTAGACATCGGGCAAGGGAACCCAATGACGTTGTTCCAGCACCTTTTCTTGTTCGCATTGGCGAGGAAAGAAGGAATAGGATGTCAGAGCCGTGCGAGACCAGCAACTGCAAAGAGCTAGGAATAAATAGAACAGAAAAGCAGAAGCTAAAGAAAAAGAAGAAGAAAAAGAAGAGGAGGAGGAAGGAAGACCCTCTTAGCAATATTATGACCTCCTCCTCCTCCTCCTCCACCACACCGTCTCCAGGCACCAAGAATCCCATTTCTTCTCGTGAAACTTTTCCAAACGACAGAAAGGACTACTTTGTGCGTCCGGAGCCTCCTGATACCCCCTCTGATGAAGTCTGTAAAGACGGCGGAGAAGTGATCTTGGTCGAGTCAATACCAAGAGAATGGTCCTCCATCCCCCCCACCCCCTCTTACCTTTCGCACATACATACGATTCACATCACAACACAATGCAAACAGGTACATAATTTTGTTTTTCTTAGGCGTTCGCGCGATCTCCGGTCGTACTTTTCTTCGTGGGTAGAGGCCGGATTCTTCCTCATGTTCCACTTCCGTCACCGACAAAGCAGCGCAAAGCTTCCGAGGGCGGCGGCGACGACGACGACGGCACTTAGCAACGTGTATGGAAACCGCCATCGCTGCTGCCTTGTAATTCTTCGATCAAGCGGAGTCGAGGCATTTCTAAGATTCAACGGCTTGCCATGGCGAGTAACGAGTGGAGGAGACAGCCACGACAGAAGCGGCAGTAGCAAGTACGGCAGTTTTCGACAGCTGTCTTCGCAGTGCTGCCGAGTGAGACGCATACCTCTCTCTTCCAATCTTGAGAAGATTCCACCAGCAACGACATTAGTACAGCATCTTCTTTCGAGTCGCGTCCGTATTCGGCAGCAGCAGCACCATCTATCTAATAAGGAACGTCGGATAAGAGCCCTGAAAACATTGCAAGCGAGCAAAATTACTGGGGAGGGGGAGATGGAGGAGGAGGAGGGCCTAGATGAGATTGAGGTAGTCAAATATGAAGCAAGGGGGGGAACAGGTGGGAATGCTGGTGATGATGATGATGATGATGGCAATGATGACAATGGAAATTGCACAACTATAGTCATCCAATACACGTGTTGCTTTTTCCTACTACGTTCGGTTTTCCTCCCCTTAACCTTCTCCGACCCCCCCCTCCCTGTTCTCCTCATCATCATTACCGCAACCATCGTTATTATTCATCATCGATCGTCGTTGCCATGTGTTCCTCCATTATCCTGCCACGTAGGCTGCGATCAGAGCCGGTGAGCTGTCGCCCCCCCCCGGCCTCCCAGGTGGATTTGTCGGCACGCCGTCGCATATACTACGGCTTTCCGCTGAGAGGGAGGAAGGCTTTCCAGCCGGTCTCCTAAAGCGCCTCGGGATAGTAGCAGAGGGGGGGGGGGGCGACGCCCAAGGTAGAAGCGGAAAAGACAAAGCTGCATACGGCACTGCTCATCATCGTAGATATCGCGACAAGAACTTCCTATGGCTTTACGAGACACATCCATTGGTACCCGACAAGCAGCAGCAGTAGTAGTAGTAGAAAGTAGTAATACTACTAGTAGTAGAAGTAACAACTAGTACTTGTAGTTGCTAGTAGCATAATGACAAATCTCGTCGCCATAAACGCTCACGACGACGAGCACTAGTGCCCCATTGTGATGCTGTCGCTGATAGTGAAGCTTTGTGCTCATACAATCACGATGTCACCGGGCGGTGGAAGGGTGGGGGAGTGTGGTGGAAGATCCGTTGGTTTTTATTGGTGCGTCTGATCTCTCAGGACGACGATGATAAGATACAGCGAATGCGTCGGGTGGAACGCGCGAACGAGCGGAATACTCCAGAGGAATGGGATCGGTTAGCCTCTGCACTCATCATCGATGATTAGGAAGACGATGAAGAAGAAGAAGATGATGATGATGATGATGGCGATGATGATGCAAATTGTTATTATTGCTGTCGTGACGACAACTTCGATGCTTCTGCGGTACAGACCATCAGCCTTACATGTCTTCCTGAACAGGCACCTCGGCTGCGACCCCATTCTTGACCAAGGGTAGGTGGTTTGGTGTTGGTGTTGATGATGACGACCGCAACGATGCTGTCGAGAGAGGGGGTCAACTGCTCACGCGTTGTGTGTGTTGGTGCTTATTTTGGTGATCCGCAGACGGCTCCTTGGCAAGGTAAATGACGAAAGGCTGTTCGAATCCAAGGTAGGTTTGTGGTGTCGTTCGTCGCCTGGTATGATGAAAGCCGTCCGTTATACAGACAGAAAAGGAGGGGCGGAAATCTAAGAACGAGTAATCGTTATCGCCAACATCCTTTGCCAGACGCGCGCTCTCTCATTTTGTATAGTTGTATCTGGCATAATTTCTGCGGTGCCCTGCGGTCTTCTTTCTATGAAACTAAATGACCCCAACCACCACCATTATGTTCCACCGTCGTTCGTTACTACCATTGACAACAAGAGAACAGCAAAGAATCCACAATTGTTTTCTCACCATCGTCGTCGTTGTGAAGGTTGATAATCCATGGGACAAGCATGGCGCAGAGGGCTTGGTGCTGTACACAGATGCTGTGCGCTGGGACGCCAAGAAGGTATGTAGCTTTAGAGTTCTATGATGCAAAATATATATACGTGAATATCATTTATTTCTCCTCAATGTCACCAGTGCAAATTGATCGCCTTTCTCAATTCAAAAAGCCAACATCACTGTAAACCTACTGATTCTGCGAGTGGTATCCATTACTGCTACTACTACTACTATCTCTAATATCGCTATAAGGGGGATTTTGACGAACGCACCACGGACGGCTGGGATGTGGAGGGGAGGTGAGCAATAGGAAGATGACTAGAAATCTCATGAATGCTAATTGCTTTTTGCTTTCGTCAATTCCACTAAATTCCAATCGAGGAAAGCGACGAGGCAAGTGTTTGCAGTAATCCTATGCATTTTTGTTGTGCTCCGATCACCGTTGGCTGCTGCACGCGTCCAGTATCAGCCGAATGTGCATATTTTCAAGAATAGCCACGGTGCCGATCTAACTAAGTCGTTATATCGCGCATATCAGTTTGTCTAAAGTGGAAGAAGAGTACAAGGCGGCCATTGTATCCACTGGGAAAAGAGCGAAAGACAGTCAACTTAGCAATCAGAATAGAACGAGAACGCTGCCGAAGAAGAAGAAGAAGAAAGAGTTTGTCGATGGTCATTTAGACGACGACTACATGCCAACGACGAGCTTCGATCGGGAACCAGATCTGCTCCCCTCTGAGAATCAACGGATTGGCAGCTTCAAGCTTCAATAGTCACGTTTAAGAGGAATCGATATTTCGCTTTAGGATGACGTCGCACGAGTGGTCATTCTAAGGCTGCCATTCGGCCTTCCTTTTGTGGCATGAGTTAGTTTATGCGGTTGCGTCAACCTTGCTGTGCATACTTGCTAGTAGATTCTAAGTAAGGCGAGCTAGCAGCATCGATAATCATGGCGTGTGTCCACACGTGTTGGGCCGATCAAATGTGTGAATCGAAGATTTAAGCGAGTCGAATAATGGCTAGAATGAATGCAACAAGATTTTAGATTTCATAAAGGCTAATTGGCTGTGCTCTACGATTTCTGCGAATAGCTACCCGTTGCGTAGATTTCAGTGCCGGCTGTATGGGCAATTTTATGTCGCCGACATTCGCCAAAATGTGAGATACCATCGCAAATTAATGAGATAAGAAGGCACTCTGTGCTCGTACGAAACGTACGCTGCATGCGCATGATAAGCTGACAGCTAATCGAATTCGGTTTGTCTAGTTGTAATCATTTTTCATTACAATTTGTATGCATATATGAGCATGTAATTTTGCGTGCCATACTCTTGCTCTGGGGGCATGTTTCGTACGTGTCATAGCTGCTGGCTGCTGAAGATGATGCTAGAAGCACAAACATGAGCCCTGGGCTGTTATGCTAGCGCACCCTCCAAATACATCAAAAATAAGCAGTGACGTAACTTGCTAGCTGGTGCGGCCACGATTATCGGTCTAACAGCAGCAATTGGCGCAGTAATATCGACGCTCTATGTCTTCAATTATGGTGTCTTTTAGTCGAAGGGCTGCTGCGTGCTTGGCATTTTCCGCTTCCTCGATGCTGATAGATGCCCCGAAGGGTCCCTCTTCCGCAGTGACGTCACCAGATGAGTCCCTCACTGAAGAAAACACCGTTTGTAGCCCAAACAAGGACACTAGCGATGCGAAAACAATGGCCGAGCCTGCCGCGTGGAGCAGATCGCGTTCCCAACTTTCGTACTCCGCGCCCCGGAAGAACAACGCCAAGAACTGAGTCCAGAGCACGATCATCACCAGCGAAGCCAGCAGCAAGGGCAAAGCGACCACGGTGAATATCTGGAATGCAGCAACGAACCCCTTGTGACGATAGTTCTCCGGAATCATGTAGCAAAACCCAGGGATCAGGCCTCTGACCTGCTGCACAATGGAGTGGGCTACGAGCACCAGCGATGTCCCGTAGGAGATGCGATCTATCATGCCTGAGATTTGCTGACCTCGTAGCAGACCTGCGATCATTACCAAGCCATCCTCTGAGACGTTACGTGCTAGGGAGAACAGTCCAGAAAGTAGAAAGTGATCTACCCTGCCTGGAACCCCTTCTCGCGTACGCACGCCTGCACCGTATAGGTGGCCGAATTGCTGGTCTGTGACGTACGCGTGGCCTCGATAAAGGGTGATCGCCTCGAATGTAAGGTTCCAAATTCCAAAAGCCAGTGCTATCGACAACCAACCTACGATGTCGCTCCCCTCATTTCGGAATTCGTTGAGCAGGATGACGTCGGTGAGGGTGTCCCACAGGTCGATGGCGAATACCACTGTCAGCTTGGCCATAGCACAGCGCACGGACAAATATCGATACAATTCGAAAGGGATAGTGACGATGTACACAAGGATGAGATTCCAAAAATCTGCGCACGATTTGCTCCTTTCGTCTCGAATAGCTGCCTGTTTCAGTGCATCAGAAACGAGTTCCCAGGCGATGACAATGCTTGGTACACTAGAGCAGTAGCGGTTGCATGTAGATTCTTGCACGGTTCCTCCTCTAGCTATGAGCATGGAGTCCACCCGTTTGAGTTTCAACTTGAGGAGAGTGCCCTTCTTCCTTCTATCCTCAGCAGAATTCAGCTCGCTTGGCGGCGTTTTGAGCGTACTAGTCGACCCGGTTTTTTTGGAATCGAGAGCCATGTGCTTGATGTTTTTTTTCAGCACTTTGGTTTTCTTGAGCACCTTGTTCCTCGCACCTCTGTCATCGTAAGGCATATTCTTCGAGTCGCTTGTGCTCATCTCCGAGGTTGCGGGGACGTTCTGGCCTTTCTCAAGGCCCATTTCGTTGTGAGGGATCCGGTCCGACTTGGGCAATCAGCTTCTGGCATCGAAGAATATGAAATCCTAGGAAATTCTAGGAAATGCTCTATATTTTCCCCCTGCGACATACTCAGATCCCATTCCTAGTTGGAAACGCGATGTGGGCCCTCATCTGCCATGTGCAAACACTTCTTTCTCACTTTACCTACATTCTTTCGTTGATGATGTTGCGTATTTGTGAGTCTTCAGGCAGCCATGGCATGCACACGCTTGTCCAGTTTTGTCCCACGTACAATCTTCAGTATGTAGTTGTGTGTTTGTTTTGAACTCTGATTGCGAAGTTCAATGTTCAACGTTCACACACATCCACGCTAGCACGTCTTGTGCTCCTGGGGGCATTGAACATTGCACACGTGTGTCATGTGCAAAAGTGTCGGTGTGCACTGCGTGCAGAATGTGCTGAGTCGAGGCGTTTGCACAAGCCCACTCGCATGGCAGCGTGCCTGTCTAGCTGTCTGTCTAGCTAGCTAGTTAGCTGTTGCACTCATGACGGTTTGTTCATGTTGTTGGCTTGCTTGCTGGCATGATGTGGATGGTCATCAATTGCCAGGATTGTGTGATGAGCTGTGCATTAGCTCGCCGCACTACAGGCGCTTACATCTAGACATGCTGTGTTTAGTGAGTACTAAATGATGGCGACAGCAACACTGCGTCACATGTAGGATGGTGTTATGCCAGACGAGATCGACTAATCCACACATGCATGTGGCTAATTTGAGTTAGTGGAGACATTGTGTACATCTGCATGAACTACGAACATACGGACTGTCGATACAACGCAGCTAATGCTCTGACTACAAAAATATGTAACTCGGCAAAATTACGTGTACATTGCTAGATTGACCAGTCTAAGCCACTGTGCCATAGAAATGGTGAAAAATGGACGTCTGGACGTGAAGATTGCAATTAGGGTGCTATTTCAGGTGATATCACCCGCCAGCAAATAGAAACAGTTAATATTTTACTTTCTCGCGATCTGCATTTTGCTCTTATGTTCTCTACATCATGAAATCATTTGATTAAAGATGGACGACTTTAACAGCTCAGTAAACATGGTGGAATAAGGGGAGTGGGTAGCGACGGTGTGGGAGAGACAGACAACCCCAGCATCAAAGTATCAACGGTATAAGTCGCACAAATTCGCAATCAGTATGCCCGTCTCAATTTCTGATATATGTAAGAAGTGTAAGGAATTATTAGCATAAGAATATTGAATGCAATATTCAGCATTTGTCCTCATCGCGAAGGTTAGCAACATTGGGTAAATAGTAATTTGGATTATTGCCTTTTTGTCCTGGGAGCTAAGTCTCCTCGATCTAGCGTTTATGAACCTTTTAAAAGTGTGTATTTTAGTATGAGTAAAACACAAACCGCGTGTCGCCTGTATTTGTGTGCTGTGAAATCAATAATACCAATTGCTGACTTGCTTGAAAGACAACCCGCTCTGCCGTGCCAGTTCGAATTTCGTATTTGGTGACGGATACGGATCATCAACATGCTCCTACGTTTTTGGTAGACACAAGTCTGCTCAGCTTTTTGATGCATATATCGAAGACCACAATGGAAAATCTTCTCATGTTCTGTGCCATATTTGTTGTGTCGCGTGTACTACTACTATTACGACTACTACTGCTACTACTATTGCATTAATTGGCCATTGCATCACGCCGCATTCTACCTCAAACCACTTGCTGAGATAATAAACCTGCTCCCTTTTAAAGTTCAAGCGTTTTCCGTGCTCACAGCCATTGCGCGAGGAGGAGGATACGGAGGAGGAGCAGCTGGCGCTATTCGCCTGCCGAGTGCTCCTGGAAGAAGTCATAAGTCGTGGAGGTGAAGCTTCTCCCCCATCCTGAGAAGAAAAGGCGGCGATTCGAGTGGTAATCGCCTCTTCTTTAGCTTCGTGATATGCCTTTTCAAGCAGCTGCTCAATGGCGGTCTCGTAGGTTTTCTTGCAGGACGTCAGCTTTTGCTTGAAGCTCTTGCCATTCGTATTTTCTTCTCGAAGGTGCTCGTGGGTCTTCATGAACGTCTGGGAAGTTGGAAGAGAGGAAACCATGTGGAGAGGAATGAGTTTCGAAATAAATGGGCAATGCGTACTGTGAAACTCTCTTACACACCCTAATCGTCTTGGAATAATGGCTGAGGAGTTCTCGTAAAGCCTTAATGAACCTGCTGAACTGTGACTGCCTTGTCTTGAGGAACTTGTATCTGGTGTCTCTTTCCAGGATAGACGTGACCTTTATGTTTAGAAACTATGCTTCAGCTTCCATAGGAAGAAAAACCCAAGAACTGCTTGACATGTATAATCCGTTGGCAATTTAAGTGGAGGCAGTGTGTGAGAGCAGGATCTCTCAGGGAGACTCAGCGAAGTAAAAAAGGGGAACAGTGGATACTCAGAACTCGATGGTGGTTGCGTGCAAACTGGGGACACCCGCGCCTTCCAAAACACTATAAGAATTAAAAGTATGCAACATTTAACCTGGGCTTCAGTTCCTCCAGCCGCAAGAAGTTTTCGAGGCCTGCGAAGACCAGATTTTGACAAGTTGGGCAAGGTCATTTAGAGGCCTCCACGCTGTAATCCAATGAAAACAACAAATGCAATGTCAGCCCAAACAAAACGAAGGCAGCCCAAAGAACAAGCAATAGCATGTTACACGGACAAGTGGGGGGGACGGAAGCCCTGCCGGAAAAGCCGAGTATTGGATCCAACAGACTGGCTCGCCCCGCTGGAGTACCAACCCACAACTGGAATATTCGGCGTGGACCTTTTGAGCGCGCGCCCCCCCCCTGAGTAGCAAAAATGCCCTGCGTTTTCGAAAATCGAAGGGGTAGAAGAGCTGCAACCGGAGCTGTTTCACGCAATGTCGCACCTGTCTCCTGGTGTCTCAAGCGTGTTCAGTCACCCGATTTCGAACTTTTGCAAGCGCTCAAACAAAGAACGCCGTCTCTCCTGCGTGGTGGAACGTCGCCTAGGGGAACGCGGGGAAGCCCAGCCCGTTTGTCCTCGACCTTGGCGATCCAGGTACAAAAGGGCAGGTTTTGGAGGTGAGGTCTACGTTTGATTGACAGATGACAGGCCTAAATTTGATGGACACATGGGAATAAGCGAAGAAATCCCTCGACCAACCCCTCGCGCCGCCGTTCCTTTTTTTGGAATTTACGTGTTATCCTGAGAAAAATTGCTTGATAAGTACCCCTTTTCTGGAGAAAGGGCTGACCATTTGCGACGCCACCCTCGCAAATACAGAAGTGAGGGCTGTATGTAGGGAAAAACCTTTTTGAGGTGCCGGTGAATCCCCTTGAACTGGCCCATCACAATGTTTTTAGACTCTGCGACAATGCAATTCTTGCAGTCGCACTGTCCAATTGGAAAGATATTCCATGGTGTGAAATGGGCAAAGTGGCATCTCTTGACATCAGAAGTGTTCCCAGAAATAACACGCGACATCAGTGCAGTGTCCTTGGAAAATCATATGCGACAAGAATACTTCGTCTGAAACCTTTGACTATTACATGTCCATCTCTTGATCAAAACACAGGCTTAGGTGATAACATCGGAAACTGTCCACAAAATGGATATTTTTTGGTCTCTGAACTATTTGTGGATGATTCTCATTGAGGCCTTGTCTTCTTTGTCGTTTTTCCAATCAGTAGGCTGTTTCTTTGTGATCGTGCAAAACCCTGAGAAACCGATATTTTTTCGTTAAAAATCGGCTGGCTGGCACCATTTCCAGCGCGTCAGGTTTTTGAACGATTTGAACGAGGATTCGCAACGCAGCCAATTCGGAGCTTGGTGGCGCTCTCAGGAACCTGTCGGCCCAAAACTTTGTTGGAGTAAGCGCAAACATACGAAACA